>NQII01009179.1:42618-55560 GCA_002778355.1 Clitarchus hookeri
GGGGGCTTGACAGACCCGCCAGCACACTGCACTGATCACTGACCACTTGCGAATTGCCACCGCGCTCTGCAAGCATTGCAAGCATGCACTGATTGTCTTCTTCTACCCACTCTTCCCAACAGGGGCGACGCCATTGTAATTAAAATTGAAAGATCAGTTATATTTATTAGCAGTCCCACTTCTTACGTATGGTAGTGAGAATTGGACACTTAAAAGATTAAATAAAAGACGAATCGAGCCTGCTGAGATGAGATTCCTGAGAAGAATATTGGGATATAGCCAAACAGACCACATCCGTAATGCTCATATAAGGTGACAATTAAAACTTATCTATTTACAAAAAAAAAATGATTTCTTAAAACAACAATGAAATTAACGTATAGACAGGAAGCACCAAACTAGATTGACAAAACTAGCAAGACAATATGCACCAATGGGAAGACACGTTCTGTTGGAAGACTAAGATTACTGTGGGAAGACAGTATTTCAGGCGGAACATACTTTTAAGTCTATCCTTGTAGTAGAAGAAAAAGATAATTTATATTAAAATTACTATTAGCTTTTAATTGTGATAAAAATATATAATTGCCGTCTACTATGACAACTATGATCTTGTCTCAATTGGCCCAGAGAGCGGTCTCTCGTGCTTTCGTTCTCGTGGGGACCTCGTAATGACGTCACAGAACGCTCTCTGGTCATCTCAATTCTTCGGAGAGCACGAAAGAGAGAGAGAGAGAGAGCATAGAGATAGAACAAAATTGTGCTCTCGTTGGTGCTCTCTCGCACTCTATCACCATGCGCCATATTTGTTTCCATTGTNAGAGATAGAACAAAATTGTGCTCTCGTTGGTGCTCTCTCGCACTCTATCACCATGCGCCATATTTGTTTCCATTGTTTCAGTGATTGAATACCGTTAAAGTAGCTTTCCGGGACAAAACTACGTTGCCTACTCGCATTTTACCCGTAAGTTAATAATTTTAACTGTTTTAGTCAACGAAATAACTTACAATATATATATATATATATAATTATTTAAGACTTACGGTGTATTACGGACGGGAATTCCCTAATTATGAAATCAAGAACGTAATTCGACTTACTTAATAAAGTTTGATGGAGTGAAATTTATTGACAAAATAGTTAAATGCTTGTAACTGTCTTACAGAGTGTTATTGTGGTTTTCGACTTAAAAATTGCCAACATTTTCTGAAAAATTATGGATGAAAACTACAAAATCAGTAAACATGTCAACGTAATTGTCTTAAAATTAATAGAATAATACTATCTACAATATTGAAAATTATATTTAAAAAAAAAATTAAATAGGAGTATTTAATAAAATAGTATTCGTTTGAAATCAAGGATAATTTTTTATTTTGTAAGTATAGAGGTCTCAATAACAAGGTTTCATAATTTTTCAAACTATTATTATTATTGCATAATTACTGATTTTGTGGTTTCTATGCGTTATCATTAAAAATAAATCAATTTGTTATTAGAAAGCTGAATAATGTATCAATATTTGGAGCTTAAATATGTTACTTCTTTACTGAAAATATTAATAAAAATAATTACGACGTATCTTTGTATATCTTGATAATTTTTAACTGAGAGAAGGTCAGCAACCATTGCAAATTCTGATGCATTCATAAAATTATTTCATGCAAATCGTCGGGATTGCTGTCCTCATACTGCATTTAGTTTGGTGACGCGCAAGTATATTGGCTTTTTAACAATGAACCCTCACTTAGTATTTAGGGCAAGTTTTTGTGCTATTTCCCTAAAACAAATCGTTTCCGAGGGATTTACATTCGCGTTTTTACCGGCGGATTACTGTGTTTGCAAGTGGGCAACACACATTGCACTGGCAGTTATTTGTGTGTGTACAACATAAGAATCATTTTAATGCTATTCCGATACTCATTGCACGAGTAATAATTACTGCCCACCTGCAGCAGGCAATTTTCCTTTGTACATTTTATCGACAATTTTTTTAAAACTACGTGACTCACCAGTGTAACATAAAGATGGTATTTCTCTCATTTAGACGCGCCGATTGATACTCCATTGTTGGGAAAACCTACGTTGCTTGATCGCCACTAAAAATAAGTAGTATTCAGTGGACGGTACGCGAACTTCTTGGGTTTGGCCAAGTCCATCTCAAGAATGCGCTAGATCATTTAATTACAACGCCATTCAATAAAAGCTTACAGCTTGGGAGCAAACTGNAGTCCATCTCAAGAATGCGCTAGATCATTTAATTACAACGCCATTCAATAAAAGCTTACAGCTTGGGAGCAAACTCAGAAGAAGGAAATTTTTGTTAACATACTTACTCACCCACCTTAGTTAAGGAGTATTTTTTGGTATACAGAAAGAAACATCGGCTTCGGTATTTCTGATAAATATAATTATGCTTTGGAGCAGTGGCGTGTGCCACTGATGGGCCTAGGGAAACTGAATGTATTTCGACCATTCACAACGCACACGTAATAAGGGACCCATTAGACACGCCCTGTATCGTCAAATGCCAAACTACGTTTTAGTGGTGCAAGTTTAAGTTAGCAAGCAACAGGGTACAACACAGAGCTAATGCCAGCTTACCTTTCAACACTTCACCACGCGGAAGGAAGGCCAAGAAAATTTATTTTCAAGTCACGCTATCCAGCATGATAAAGTACCACTATTTTAGACCACCAAAATGATTAAATACAACTACCTCAGACGAAAGTTCGNAAAATTTATTTTCAAGTCACGCTATCCAGCATGATAAAGTACCACTATTTTAGACCACCAAAATGATTAAATACAACTACCTCAGACGAAAGTTGGAAATGTTTTTGAACCTATAATTTTCGTGACGAAATTGCAGCAGGAGGGTTACGGTTGCCTACAGCAACATTGAAAGGCTATGCGTCATTTCCTCGCGGTGTACGTAGAGGAGGCACTGATGGGAACGTGTCCCTTAACACTTAACATCCCATTTGAGAAGACGAGCCTTAAAAGCTCGTCCTGAGCGGACTTAACGTCAAAAACTCAATTCCCACGCGAAAACCGCGTGCCGATACCACTTTGGTAACCGTTGGCGACATCGGTTATGCGAGCCTTAGTCGCCACGAAGCCATAAGAGTTTTGGTTACCCCGAACTTGAACCACTTTGGTTACAACCTCATGTTACCAGCTTTACATTTACGCAATTAAAAAAATGTTATACTTCAGGCTAACGCCGTTCCAGAAAAAACCATGCTTAGTTTTATAAAAAATAATCTTATATTACACCAACCATCCTACATAGACACTACATTTACCACAAACCCAAAATATAGCAAATTTTAAATATAGCAGATTTCAAAAAAGGCAATTAAATTTTTTGTTCAAACACAAGTCCACGCAAGCAAAACTTACCTAGAATTGATTCATCATTTAAAATTGTGCAAAAAATCTACCACTATATTATTATTTTTGTGCCCGGAAGATATGCCTGCAAACTTTATTTATTTATTAGCATGACTGCCTCGTCTCGCTCTCTCTGCCTGCCCATGGCAGGAATAAAGGAGGTAGACGAGTGTGTAGGTTAGATGGGGGTGGCTGGCAGTTGATGACGTCACCGTCGAGTCATTGAGCTCGATTGCTCAAGGCACTGGTACAGTGCACCCTACGGACGACGGTATTTTTTGTTGAAACACACATGCTATACTGTGCTGTATACGGGACTAGCTGTGCCCGCGGCTCCGCTCGCGTGGACTACAGAATTATTGTTATTTAGGTTTTTTTTTTTTAATAAATAAAAGAAATCAAAATTCGCAGCGGACGCGCAATAAATACACGTACATGCTCGAACGCGATTCGTTTGTTACTAACGATGCGAGCTGACTGAGTGCTGGCTGAGCGCACGCGACTCGTGTTACAACCCCCACCAACCCCCTCCCACAACGCGCTCATACACGCTACCCCACTGCCACAATGGCTCTCCACGTCGGCGTACGGTCAACCGACTCGCAAAAAATTCCCTTTTTTACAAAACTTTTGATATCTTTAAAGTATAGACGGGAATTGGTTTAGACAGCTTATTGCAAGAGAGCGCGCTGGCGGCAAACTTTTTTCCGACTTGATTCACTATTATTGTCACTGCTTATTCCTTATGTTACTTTACGTAAGAAAATATATACCAAAACCTGGTCAGAGAACACACAGTGGCTCACATTAATATTCGGCCACCGATGATTATCGCAGTTGTATGGCATTGTTACATTAAAAATGAAGATAAACATAAAACACATTGCACAATCATTCTTGTGTGCTTTAAATGAAATGCAATAGTAGCCAATAACTGAAATGAGCAGTGTAAGTTAATGAAACACAATATTTTGACGCGTGTTTCATAAGAATGCCACTTTAATATTCGGCCAGTTGTGGTGGACGCGTGGCACAGGCATGATGCGCATTGCGTTCGTACCTCGTGTCATTCCTTGCACGCTCTCTGCGCTGAGAGTTTGAATTGGTTAGCTCTGTTGGCTGCGTCTGTCAGGGAAATGGGGCGTAGGGCAGGAATACAACGTTTGAACAGCGGCAGCTAGTAATGTTTCATCATGCAAAGAAGAAATCTCAACGAGAAATTGCGGAGCGCTTGAATCTGCTGAGGTCCACTGTCGGAGACATCATAAGAAGGTTTCAGAAAGAAGACAGAATAGATTCGGTACCTCAAAAACGACAGCCAAAGAAACTAAGCGAGAGAGAAGAACGTCTAGTAATCAGGAAAATAAAGAAAGATCGAAAATTAGTGCTTACAAACTTACAACGGAGGCACCCAATGAATGCGGAAAGAACGTCCATCCAGAAACCATACGACGAGTTATCAGAAGAGCAGGATATAATATCAGGGTATCTAGAAAGAAGCCTTTCATTAATGAGGCTAATAGAAGTAATGACTTACGTTTGCAAAAGACCACGCTGACAAAGATGAAATCTTGTGGAATGATGTTATTTTTGCTGATGAGACGAAATTGAATGTGTTTGGTTCAGATGGCAGGGTGATAGCATGGCGCAAGCTAAATCACGAACTAAAACCTGGGAACATACAACCTACTGTGAAACACAGTGGAGGTAGTATTATGATCTGGGGCTGTATATCTACAGCATATGCTGGAGAGGCTGTACGTGTCGATGGAACAATGAAAAAGGAAGACCATCTCAACATTCTGAAAGCAAACCTACACAAGAGTGCTGATAATCTGGGCATTAGGAACACGTTTAAGTTCTATCAAGATAATGACCCAAATCAAAAGTCATACATTGCCAAGAGCTGGCTTTTGTATAACTGTCGCAAAGTCCTTAACACACCTCCTCAATCACCCAACCTGAATACCATAGAAAATCTGTGGGATGAACTAAAAATAAGACTGCGTACTACAACAATTAGGTCCACAAAATAATTAGAGAAAAGGTTCAAGGAAGAATGGAGTAAGATTGGCTCCAAATGTACCAGGAAAATAATTACTGATATGCCACAACGCGTGCGAGAAGTAATTAAACAGAATGGCCATGTTACCAGGTACTAATTAATGTTTGTTTAATTTACAAATAGGATTATGTTTGTGCTTAGATGATGATGACCGAATATTAAAGTGGCGTACTTATGCAGCATGGGATGACAAAATAATATTGTTTGTTTAGTTGCATTGCTCATTTCCGTTATTGGCTACCGCTATATTTTATTTAAAGTACACAAGAATGATTGTGCAATATGATTTATGTTTATCTTCATTACTAATGTAACATAAGGTCATGAATTTGCGATCATCATAGGTGGCCGAATATTAATGTAAGCCGCTGTAGCTATGAATTAAAACAAAAACACGTAAATCGGATAAGTGGTTCTCGAGTGATAAGCGCACTAACAGGCAGACAGAGAGACGTTGAGTTTTATAATATGTATGGATGTATCTGAACCTTGTGCAGAAAATGAAGTCACAACACCTGTAGACCTAAATAACCAGAAAATTCTATAGTAACAAAATGTCCGGAAAAGCAAACTTGAATTACGAAAGTGATGTTGAAGTTAGGTTCAAGGGGACATTTGGTACTTACTTTATTGTTGTGTATTGTTGTGCATAATATACTACACTACTTTTCTTTTTGTATTAAATAACCATACCTTTGTTAAGAAATTGTAAGAAGTACATTCATGTGTTTGTATTATTTCCAACTTCCGGCATTGTTGCATCTAACTTTAACGTCGGTTTAGTAATACAAGATTGCTTTTCGGAGATTGTGTTACTAGGGTTTACTGGTTGTTTAGGCCCACAGATGCTGTGGTTTTGTTTTCTGCGCGGAGTTCAGGCACACCTTGTAATAACAGTATTGGAAACTCTACGAATGTCGAGCTTTATACAGTCCCTCGAATACGATAGTTTGCAGAGGCAGCGCTTAAATGCTTGTAGATAATTTACATAGTTTAGTTGAGAGATTTGGTCGGCGCTTAACAATGAGGTCTTGAGCACCGCGCGTCAGTAGGGATTAAATGAGGTGGAGACAGAGCAGCGGCAGAATGCAAGGGTGGGGGACACAGGAGTACCCAGAGAAAACATGCCGGCCAAAAGCAGCGTCCGCCACGTTTTCCACATGTGAAAATCCGAGTGACAACGTCGGCAATCGAACCCGTTTTGCCTTTGTGGAGTTGTCGGTGAGAAGACACGTCATCAAAACATTGCAGTCTAGTTTTAAAATATTAGTTATTCTGTTCACAATTCACAGCCGTTTTCATTTAACTTTCACGATTTATAAAGACGAAAGTAACCCATTTTATGTACTTTGAAAAAACCAAACAAGACGGAATTGCAAATATACAGTATTATAAATTATATTATATCAGCATTTTTCATATACTTACGCCGAATATGTAAGGTCATTAGAAGTAGTGTATAATTAATATACAACAAATATCATTAAGAAGATTTGCACACTTCTTCTGAAATTACATTATATCGCAGATAAATTTTCTTGGTGTCCAACACTGTGTTCACACAAGCAAATCATTTCAAAAGCCTCTCCATTGATGCACAATGTATTATTTTAATTTTTTTTTTCTCTTAATTTTAGGGGCCATAATATTTTCCGGACATTGCTGCACATTCTCTTAACACTTAACACAATAGTAATATAGTTTCTTTTTCAAAATGAGTACTTTTGTACCCACCTGAAACGTTATTGAATTGTATAGTAACGGCCGAACACTGTGTTAACAGTTTAAGTGGAAAGTTCTTCAGCGTTAAAGATAAATTCTTACACCGTTAACGAATATATTAAATTGCGAAACAAACTACGCTTTACGAACATAAGTAATCAAGAGCTTCGTTACAACAAGGACGTATGTTGTAATGAATAATTTGAATGAACAGAGATTAAAAGTTGGTTGATGTTAAAGTTGAAAAAGATATAAAACATTGTGACATAAAAATAAAAGTTGTAATATTTTCAAGCAAGAATTTTGTGCCTTTATGTCTAAATGTGTTATCGATTTTACTAATTTAAATTGGTTTTCTTAAGTTTGTACTTCCACGAAAGTGGAAGTAAGTTTGAATGCACGTACTTGTATTATGATTTAATGAACAGAAAAATTCTGTTAATGTAATGTTAACTTAATTTTTTCTTGAACTGTAAACTTAAAATATTTATCTCGGTATGTGAAGTTTGGTTTAGTCTATTCATCCCCACCTATAATGTTCAGTGTGAGAATGTTTAATTTGTGTATGCCAATTTATAAAAAAAATTAAATTACTAGTTTTAAAATACATAATTCATCAATTATTTGTAACAGTTGGTATCCAAATAATTGATAATACATACGGTAATTTTCACAGCGTAGCTGTTTTAAGCAGGCACATGCAACTGAAAGAGCGCAAATACGTATTCGAGTAGCTTTTAGTGTAAGCGCTCTAGATGCACGGCCAGCCAGTGGCTCGACGGTGACGTCATGCGCGGGGCAGGCGAAAATATGTCTCCCACTGGCGCTTTTAGGCTATTCTAGGTAAAGTGGGCACTTTTCAGGCCCTAGTTACTTTTTCTTCTCAACCATTTGTTATCCTTTAACCACATTTAAAAATAAATATTGCCATGTAAGTAATGAACACAGCGTGTATATTCCACTGCAATAGGAAGTTAACGTCTAAGGCTAAAATAAAATGTATTTATTGACTATTATTCAAAATGAGAGGGCTTTCATAAGTGGTGACTTTACCGTGAATAGCCTATACCTCTTTTATTCGTAAAGGCTTGGCTACAATCGCGTTGACGCTACAATAACGTGTTACAATAAGTCATGAATCCATGGAGAGTAATGGCTCTCTGACTCTGGCTACAATCGATGTTAAACGTTGCCGCGAGGCTAAACGTCAAACGCAACGCATTAAAAGTTGGTTAACATTCAAGTCTTTGCGTTTAACGTTTAACGCCAGCCTTTCAGAATTCAAGACGTCACAAACCAGTGAAAACAAATGGTAGAGATGTTTGGAAATAGATGGCACCACCATCGCCACACATTTTTATTCTATTAATGTTATATGAAATCAAAAAACAAATAACGCAAAACACATTTGAACATAATTGAGCGTAACTATAAAGTCTGCGGAAACGTTTTTTTTTACAAAATGTTTATTTAAAAAAAAACACAAATAAAAATATTTGTAGGTATATAAAAACCTATATACTTTTTATTTTTATACCTATTTACGTCAATTGTAGACATGCCAGTTTTCTTATGGTGACGTTTAGCGTTTAATTTTTTGCGTGAAGATAGTCCTAGACGAGACTTTATGCCATGCTGCCTGCCAAGGCGAAACGGAAACGATAACAAAGCAGTCTCCCCCACGCCCTCTCCACAGCGAGTAACCCAAACTTCGTTGATATCAAATAATGGCATGTAAAGGTACAGAAATGTCCAGAAGGAATATAAAAACGAGTCTTTGGCCAAGGACAGTACACAAAACAAATGCACGTCACATCCACAGCTCAGAGCAGGACACGCCCTGCTCTCTGTTCGGGGCTCTGTATTCGCCATGTGTGACAACCAGTGATGGCATTAGGCAACGTGGTCTAATGGCTACGAAGGATTTTCAAACGTAGCGAACCCGCAGTTGATGTGACGTGATGGAAGGGCATCCAAACACGTGGCGACAGCAGGATAGCGCCTGCAACGACGCCGTAGTATAGACAGTCGCCGCCCGTGCCGGACGTCCCTCGCTGCTTGCCAGCCGACCTTCAGCAACGATGCCTCTGCCGCCGCCGGCCCATTCAACGCTCAGCGACCAGGTAGGAAGGCTTCTTCTTTCGTTTTGACGTGGGACCGCGGTGGTGTAGTGGTCAGACTATTCGCCTCCCACCTAGGAGAACCGGGTTCGATTCCCGGCCGGGTCACTCCCGAATATTCGCATACGCGAATCGTACCGGAAGATGCCGCTGGTCGGCGGGTTTCCTAGGGGATCTCCCGTTTCCCCTGGTCTTGCATTCTGGCACTGCTTCGGATACTCCACCTCACTTCGCCTTCACTGGCTCTCAAAACCTCGATGTTTAAGAGCCGCCCAAATGTCTCCATCCACCTCCACCCATCGTTTTGACGTGAATACGTATTACAAATCAGACCGACACATGGGGTAGCAGGACGGAAGCTGCGATGTAACGTGTGCGTGCATGTTGATCTATCCCCTTGCCTTAGCTTTGTGGCTAATAACACTATTGAAGTAAGAGTGGTCTCGTTCCATCGCGTATATGACTAGGATGCGAGCATACCCTTGAGTTGGCGTTGCGAATGCGAGGCCGGGTGGGGGCCCGCGGCGACTGCGTGGAAATTCGTGGCGTGGGCAAACATTTATGGCTAATATATCTCAAGACTCCTACGTGCTAGCGCGCTGATTTTGGTGCCAGAAGAAAGATATCGTCTAGATCTGTCGATTTAAGCCATAAAAGCCCAGTTTATATTTCGTCACTTTCATTTCATTTCCATATTCCAAATAAAATATTACCCGCTAAAGTAATCACGTAAAACCAACGGCCGTCTACCCGTTACAGCCACACCGCAATTTTTTCCCCCCATTGAGAGGTGGAAAACAATCCGTTTTATAGGCTATTCACGGTAAACTCAGCTCTTGTCAAAACCCTGCAATTGCACGCGTATTATGTATTCCTGTACCATAAATTGACATTGTAATTGGGCCTCTGAACTTTATTCATGCGTAGGTCAAGTGAAACTGTAAAATTATTGGAAAAGTAAATGTTTTAAAAAATTCCGTAATTCTTACACTTGTCTTAATAAAAAAAAGTCTAACGAAAATGAAATAGTTTCTGTATTAACACATGTTTATCTAACACTTTTAATTCAACGTTATGACACGGAACTACTTTCCCTCCGTCGTTACCAACTTTACTGGCCACATGTCAGCCGGAGTTTCCGTTCAAATATATGCAGATGGGGGTAGTGACATTTTTCGAATGTTAAATTCTAAAGTGTTTACTTTACCGTGAACAGCCTTTAACGTAATGTACTGTATACGTCTATAGATGGGCGTATTCAAGGAGAAATATGCGGTACCGTCACAAGTGGCAATCAAGTTACTTCCAAACTTAAACGTGGTTTTATAATAATGGTTTTAACATTTTATTCCAACAGTAAATATATGTTTTTCAGCTAATTTCTTTAACCAGTTTCCACAGGTATCAATTTCTTTCAGAAATAGATTTTCGCCACGCTTTGAATACTTTTATTATTGGATGTTCACGGTGAACTGGGCACTTTTGAAAGCCCTGCTTAAGATCTACTTGTATGTGCGTTGTGTATTCTTCCAACATATATTACATTAATATTACCATGGGCCATATCACCTTATTCTCATGTCAGCGCAGAGAAACTATGAAATTAAAAATTTATGCATTACAGATTTGCTAATTCTTACACTTATACGCACTAAAAAGCAGAAAGCAGAATAAGTAAGTTCAGTTTTCACAAATGTTTACTTTGAATTCAACGTTAACATATGGTACTACTTTCCCTTCGTCGTTACTAAATTAAATGAACGCATGTCACTCAGTGTGCCCGTTAAAATATATGCAGATAGTGGCAGTGGTATTTTTCAAATGTTGATTTCAAAAGTGCTCAATTAATCGTGAACAGTCTTTACTAAGGTTGCCGTAATAAAGTGAATACTTCAGCTCATTACCAAATTTGTGAGATTACCAGCCATAAAACTATAAAAGTGGTAAAATAGTGTACGAAGATTTTTACGGTTTGTAGCATAGTAAGGAATATTGCATTCATGATAATGGATACTTGTCTATAATTAGAAAATATTTTTTTGTAATGATAATATCCATTGAATGAGTTATAGCAGAAAGTAACAATTTGCACATGCAACCCGCCATTCTTGCATTTGGGATTTGTTATGTAACCACGAAGGCAAAGAGGTCGCGACAAAAATTAACACTTGAATAAAACATGTGAGTTTCGTGAGAGGAAATGCGCGGTATGTTTCATTACACGCCGGTGGGTGCATTCGCGAGGCAGAGAGGAGAGAGAGAGAGAGAGAGAGAGAGAGAGAGAGCGGCGCATGTGTTACAGTCGTTCGTGTGGGCAACGCAAAGAAGGTTGTGCGCTGGAAGCCGCGAGCCGCCTCTCCCCAAGTAAACAAATAATGCCGAGACCACCGAGAGAGGTCACAAGAATTTAATTTTATTCCTTTACGAGAAGCTGAAATTGTTCCAGCAGTAAATGAGTACGTGGGTATTATTCATTCAGAAACGTGTAAAATGTGGTATGCCTCACAAAAATAAATAAATGTTTTCGAACACGTTAATTGTGTAAGTTGACCGCTCCAGTAGCATAGTCCCTAGGTGGGCGCTGGTCAGTGAGTTCGGACGTCGGCTATATTAGACGTACGTGACGCTGACCAAAAACCAATATTTCTAAAACATCTAAAAATAAAACTTTAAAAAACTTTTTAATAAATTTTGAAAATAATCAAAAAATAAATCTTGACATGTGATAAAGAAAATAAAATTCCCAAAAAAATTAAAATTAACTTTTAAATAATTTACAAAAATATTTAAAAAAAAATTTAAAATAAAATTTCGCCTCTCAAATAAGGTACATTTACTATTTACACACCTTCTTGCGATCCCCCATTAGAAGAAAGATCCCAAAAGTACGATGGCTGCTAGGCAACTGATATATATGTTTCTACCATTAGCTTTGGAGCCGAGCACCTTTCTTTTTTTCATTCTCTTCACCACCTTGGCGGCTAGAGGGCGCCAATGTCGATTGTTTCCAGCATCAACCCCTAGCGTGCACTTGTGTTGCCCATTTCCGACCGTGTCCTCTACAGTACACTGACGCGATTGTCTTTCACCAAATTATAGTGCTGTGACACGAACAGGGTGGTAAGAAGTAAGGAATTGGGTTTTTATAATCTTTGCCATGCAAGATGGTGAAGTCAAAAGTGGTAGTGGCCACGCCACCATTGAGTTTCAAAACAGCAGAAACTTGGATGTGTATCGATTTGGAATGCCCTATGCCTATAAAACCAATATAACCGCCACGGCTCTGCCCTCGAGAAGCGAGCCTCCCAAATACTTCCATGGATCGAAAACTGCCTTTCTGCGGCTCATTTTTGTAGCTGGGGGATAAGTACTTTTTTTTAAGGAAAAAAAGGGAAATTCTAAGGGGAAAATGAAGGTTTTCAGGGAAAAAGGGAAATTGTGAGTGAAAAAAGGAAAATTTTTAGGGAAAAATGGCCGCGAGGGGACCGGAATGACAGCTTAAAGTTCTTGCTGTCTTCCATCTTGTCAAGGATTTAGTACCACAATTTAGTCAAACTAACCTCACTTTGACTTTAATAGTACAAGTTATAGCAATATTTGACCTGTTTTTGATATATTTCAACTTATGCAGGAAATAC
>NQII01009180.1:0-55376 GCA_002778355.1 Clitarchus hookeri
ATACAAATTTTCCTTCAATAGGAAGTCAATAAAAATAAATGTTTATTGACAATTTATTTTGGTCACATACAAGAGAAAGTGGAATTTGATATTAATATTCGCTTATTAACGAGAGAAGGTTTTAGGTGAGGACTCAAGTTCGTTGGATTTTAGATGTGTTATCGGTCTTAATCACGTTTTTTAAGTACATGTAATTGCCAATGTTTAAGAGCGTGTTGTGTTTCTCTTTCGTTTGCCATAGCAGCCAGGCTCCTCACATCCGCATCAAAAAACAGAGAAGCGATCTTAGCTTAGTCTTGTTTTCTAATTTAAGGCTAGGAAAACATTGTTCCGGGAATATCCACCTCGAGGTCGGCGTGGACAGGAACTTTGTGGCTCGTGCCAAATATATAAATACATGTACGTAAGCATAGAGTAAGATTATGTACAACACAAACAAAAGTGAATCGGCTCAGTTGTTATGCCTATGTGTTTTACCCGGAAATAAGCACATAGCTACATATGGAATGCACTATGGTTACTGGGTCTTGCAGACGAACACTTTTAATTTACACAAATGAAAGCAATGCGGTAATTTCATCAGTGGTGTACTATGGTCAGATGTCACAATAATGTGAAGACAATTTGGTGTTAATGTCCATTTTAAATACTGGGGCTGCGATAGCACACGCAGGGGTATGAAAAAAAGAACCTAAGTTCCGAACAAATTTTAGGGGTTAAGTTAATATTCTTGCGGAAACAGCTCTAGTCATGGTTACCAACTGACTGAAACAACATGACAGTTACCTTGATCAGTGATCGCAGGATCACTATAATGACATATTCGTAAATTGCGTGAATGAAAAATACTTAAAAATCTCTCAAAAATTAAGGAAAAATTACGCAAGACCATTGGTATAAGTACAATACTTGTTATTAAATCAAATAGGTAGACCAATTTCATGGGGTTGATACAAATGGTTAAGTAACTGAAAAGTGTTTTTTAAGTGCCTAAACGCAAACCCTTCCACGCACGATTTCTATACTGTTTAGTATTGTTGGCATATGTGAGTTGCAATCGCCAGGTCAGTGACAGTGTTATTTTTTACGTGTAGCTATGGAAGGATGAAAAGAGGACTGCATGTAAAAATAAACTAAGCAAGGAACACAAAATGTATGTTTTTAGCGTGGCCTGGATATACAATTTGTGGTTCCGCTTTCGTTTCTTTGCTAAGCTGGTGCAGCTCTGGTTTCGGATGTGTCTTCTATTTAGCGATTTTATTCCTAATATATCACCAAGCGAGGTGGCGTGCTGGTAAACTTTCGGATTCGCATTCGGGAGGACCTGGGTTCGAGTCCCGGTACGGCCATCCTGTTATCGGCTTTCCCGCGGTTTCCCGAAGTCACTCCTGGCAGATGCTGGATGGCTTCCTCCATGGCCGACTCCTGCTTCTCTGAGCAACTTGCTCTGACCTTGCTGTCGACGAGACGCTAAGCCATACATATATAATACGCCCTAAATGAAAACTGGTACACAATCCAATCACTGTTACCAAGCCACGTGTTCTCGTCATGCTGTTATGAACTCCAGCAGAGGTACTCCCTGGCGCACTTACAATCACGTGCGAGATGCGAGTAAGTTGGAGTGGAGGAGGGCATGCATGTGCGGTTTACACACAAAGCCGTACGGAAAGATAGTTCGCCAGTGTATTTCAGCGATGTATGGCAAACTGGCAGGCCAATTTACTGGATTACCTCTACCGATCCAGCAACCATTGTGACTGGTATCTAATATCTCGTGTGTTGCTGCTGTGTAATGTCCTGGGCAACCGTCTTGTTGAAACCACATGGTCTGTCGCTGCTTGAGGCTTAGGTCTTCAAGCAATGTCGTTTGGTAGTCTTGGGAACTAATGAGCATACGTACTGAAAACTACAATGTACGAGAGGAAATCTTTAATATCGCTTACCTGTTAGCATTGGGGAGAAGTGTTTTTTCTTTGCTGTTAACAAAAGCAGCTCAAAGAAGTTTATTCCTTGGCCTATGATACCACACCAAATGTGTGGGTTTTTACACTCCAAAAAAGAATATTGGGTCTATTAACCTCACCGGGGTTCGTGAAAGTCGACTCGACGAACAGTACCTCGCGAAATAAAGCCTGGTTTCGTTGTTCTCGTTGTTTCGTGTTTTGTTTTCATCAGCCCTTTGTTGAAACATTATGGAAAAATTTTACACGTCACATTTTTACACACACATTATTTTAAAATTCATATACAAAATGCTTTATACATTTTATACAAGTGTTATATTTTCACCGACTAATAGTTCACTGCAAATGGTTTATGATAATTTTCATAGAAATAAACACATGATATTGATGAGATGTGATTAATTTCTGAACTATAATTAATTTACCGTGATATCCAAATATACCTTCCCTTAGTTTATGGATAAGTGCTTCATTAAAAAAAAACACAACTGATAGTGGTGTCAATCATTACATCACCCGAAACAAACCACAAAACCTTAAAATCCCATGGACTAAGAAAAATGTGCTATTGTGTAATTACCAACACTCAATTGCCATCACTTCTTATATAATTTAATTGTTCATGTTTTTCGTAATTTATTAGGTATCTATCTACCTGTGCGACATATACTCATTTGCAAAAAAATATTAACCTGAAGGTGCCATCGCAGGGTCATGTAAGTGGATACAGGAACAGGAGATGGAAGAAACAAAAATATTGTACCCCACAAGCATGAATTGTTGGAAGTACTCGGTAAGGTGTTGGACCTGCTGTAGCATGGAGACTGTCGGGCATGGAGGCATACAGATGTTGGATGNATTTACCGTGATATCCAAATATACCTTCCCTTAGTTTATGGATAAGTGCTTCATTAAAAAAAAACACAACTGATAATGGTGTCAATCATTACATCACCCGAAACAAACCACAAAACCTTAAAATCCCACGGACTAAGAAAAATGTGCTATTGTGTAATTACCAACACTCAATTGCCATCACTTCTTTAAATAATTTAATTGTTCATGTTTTTCGTAATTTATTAGGTATCTATCTACCTGTGCGACATATACTCATTTCCAAAAAACATTAACCTGAAGGTGCCATTGCAGGGGCACGTAAATGGATACAGGAACAGGAGATGGAAGTAACATAAAAATATTGTACCCCATCAAGAATGACTTGCAGGTTGCACTTGGTAAGGTGTTGGACCTGCTGTAGCATGGAGACTGTCAGGCATGGAGGCATACAGATGTTGGATGTTCTGCCAAAGCTGTATCAAATGACCCTCTTAATCTGCCATAGCTACCACTAGCCGATGATACCATCCAATCTGGTCCCAAACATTCTCGATGGGCGAGAGGTCTGGGGACTTTGCTGGTCAAGGAAGCATGTTGACATTACGAAGGCAAGCCCCGATACCCATGGTGAGTGAGGCCGGCCAGGCATTATCAGGCTGGATAATGTGGTGTCAAGCTACAATAAGAGGAGCACACATGGTCACAGAATTTCCTGAACATATCGCCGCGCCATNTTCCTGGACATATCGCCGCGACTTCAGAGTTCCTTCAATGACAACCAGTGAGGTGTGGGAATAGTTGGAAATGACACTCCTAACCGTGAGACCTATCGTTGGGGTGGGGCGCCGCTCTACAACGAAGCGTGGATCACTGCGCTGGCCAAGATGTCTCCAGAATCGAATTCGGCGGTCGTCTGTATCCAGACAGGACTGTGATTCGTCGCTGAACCCCACTCGTCGCCAATCTGCAAGCTGCCATGCTGCCCATCCCCTACAATACTAAGAAATCAATTTATTTACATATGGAATCGACCAGTGAAATATGCCAGAATGGCCATTTTTACATTCGATTTTAACATAGTAGAAATGTTCGTAAAATTTCCTTAATTTCCCTCAAAAAATTATTTTTTCAAAATAATTTCAATGAGTTTCAATGACTCCACAATGTGGCTAATCGACTCCTTTTTGGCAATGAGGAGTCAAGGAGTGAGGAGTCACCCCCTACCATACTTCATGCTCTTGCATTCACAGCCTATGCTAACTTATAAGCATAGTTGGCCATAATTCCCGAACCGAACATTTTGGAAGCCAGTTCATTCTAGAACATCCCATACCATGGCGGCCATTTTGCCAGCCAGTTATTAATAAAGTTATGTAAAAATGTATGTACAAAATGTATTAATTTTTTTAAAAAATAATCGGCTGTAATGTTTTCAGTAAATACAAGTTGGCGGCCATTTTGTAAGCCAGTAATTAAAAAAGTTATGTAAAAAATTTATTAAAAACATTTTTAAAATTATTGGCTGTCATGTTTGCAGTAAGTACAATGTGTTTTCAATGGAGGCTCTTTTGCCAGCCAGTTAATAAAAAAAAAGTATAATTGTTTTAAATTATTGGCAGCCATATTGGATGCAGTGTCACCCCTCCGGCGTGATCCCTCCGTAGCAGCAGCCATGTTGCCACCATCACCACCACTCTAGCCGTTGAATCGTGCGCAGCGCACATTGAAGTGTTTTTTTTTAAAGTACTTGATTAGCAGCATAATTATAAATTATCAAACTTAATTTAATGCCAAGAGTAAAAAACTTGGAAAATTAATCATGTCGATTTAATATCGCCCATAAGTGAATATTTAAAAAAAAAATTAAAGGTTAATAAACTTGGCACATAAAAAAAACGTGAAACGAACTTACAATGTAAGGTGCCACCCCTCGTTCCACCATCTGCATGACATAACCATGTCGACGTACCAAATTAAAACACCAAACACAATACGTACACACATTGTATTTCGCAGAAAGCGAACTTAATTTAATGCCAAGAGTAAAAAACTTGGAAATTAATCATGGCAATTTAATATCTATCATAAGTGAATATTTAAAAAAAAATTGAAGGTTAATAAACTTGACACACAAAACAATAAGTGAAACGAACTTACAATGTAAGGTGCCACCCCTTTTCACACCATTTGCACGACATAACCATGCAGACGAACCCAAATTAAAACACCAATTGCAATACATACACACATGGTATTTCGCAGTAAGCAAACTTAATTTAATGCCCAGAGTAAAAATCTTGGAAAATTAATCATTTCGATTTAATATCTGCCATAAGTGAATATTTTAAAAGAAAATTAAAGGTTAATAAACTTGGCACATAAAAAAATATGTGAAACGAACTGACAATGTAAGGTGTCAACCCCATCCCACCATCTGCATGACATAAACATGGAGACGGACCCAAATTAATTCAATTGAACTCAACACACACAGTATTTAAGAAAAAAAGATTGTTTTTTTAAATAAAAAATATAAAGCATTACACAGGCTTATTTACGTATTCTATTAAACACAATACGTACATACACACATTGTATTTCGCAGTAATCAATCTGATTTTAATGTCTAATGAACCTCGTCAAGGGTTACATTTCAAGAGAAAAAAAACAGGCGTAGAATGAATACACACTAACGAACCTCGTCACATGTCACACCTGCCTTTCTCTTCAAATTCACCATTTCGATGACTTCGTGAAGGAGCCGGGATAGATGTATATCGATCCCAGTCTTCGGGCAGTCCGCATTGACAAACACTTGCACGCCTTGTTATTGGTGCTTCCAAATGTCCCTGCTCGGTGTTGAAAGAATCTTGGCAGTAGGAAACAATTTCAGTTGTAGCATAGACGGCTGAGTTACGTCTGGCGGGTACGTACATTTGTATAGACGACCGCCGCTCCTAAAAGAAATGAACGAAGCGTAATCTGTAATATTGCCAGAAGTGCTGCTTGCTTCATCGAGTAAGTTTNGCCGCTCCTAAAAGAAATGAACGAAGCGTAATCTGTAATATTGCCAGAAGTGCTGCTTGCTTCATCGAGTAAGTTTTGAAATGCCTGTTTGAAATCATACATTGAGCAACTCACTTGATTGTCGGCGACGGATCAGGACCCCAAAAGACGTAACTAACCGGCAAGTATAGAAAATCGATGTGGTAGGCAGCTCGATGTCAGCCATGGAAAAAAATTACCGTTGTGGGAGCTCAAGTTGACGGTCTCAGCACTAAAACTCGACAGCCACGTTAATGACAAGACTGCACCGGACACATTAACCACTAAGGTAGAATCGAACCTCAGCGCATTTAGTAGGTTGGCTGTTACTGTGACGAAATAAAACTGTGAAAAATATCACTGCTCCTAACAGCACGGCGTTGAGAACATGCCACACCAGTTCAGAGTGATGCGCGTAGCTGTGATTGCGCACTTGATGAGTGTGACAATGTCGCCCTTATTGCTCCAGAGTTTCTGAGCCTCAAACGAGAAAATATCTCCAGGTAATGCGCCCACCTGGAGTACTTGGAGCCTTTCTTGCAGGTTAATGAATACACAAAATACTCTGGACTGTATTAATATTCATATTCGTGAGAATGAGTTTCTTTCTGACTGTTTATGCAAATATTAAGTAAGAAAAAAAATTAACATATATTACTAACAGTAACGCTAAAACAGTAAAAGATTGGATGGAAGAGGAGCAGAGGATGTTACAGCTTGAGAACCGACTCAAAGAAACAACAGGCCACAATTTCAAGAGGTTGCTAGAAATTGGCGGGAGAACGAAATGGACGTTAAGGAATATTTGATTAAGGACACACCAACTATCCATTTAATACAGACTTTTCCCGATTTGGAAAAAATATGACAGTGAATATTTAATGGAAACTTATATTCACCACAGTCTGTGAGTGGCATCACATGACATCTGCTGCTGATCTGTGTCTTTCAAGTGTTTCTTTTGATGGAATAAAGGCATAAATAAATTTCTAACAATGCTGAACTATTGCTGAAGCTGGTAGTGTAAATTTGCTGGAATTAAACTTGTTGTTGCTGCACAAATTATTAAGGTTGACGCATCTAGCGTCCCGAAGGATATTTATTCGTCAGAAGACACACTCTGGCAAAACTCGCAGGCGGACGACCGCAATAAATACTAAGGGTTTGGCAGGCGTACCAGAAGAATAACGCCAGGATGGCTCAGCGGAATGAACACGTGATGTAGAGACCACAGGCGGAGGAAGGCAGGCGCAGCTGCGTTTTTCAGCTGCCAAGGGATGCCGAACTCACACCATTGGCTGTGTCTGTCCCAGGCTGGCTAACGCAATAAACAATGAAAGCTTTTGGCGAGCAAGCAGGAATAATAGCGACATGATATCCGGAGGCAGCGGAGGAAACACGTGCGCCAAAGTAGGGGCCCCCCAAGTGTTCCCGCATGTACAGAACAGAACAATAAACTTCCATGCCAGAGTCGAGGGGCGATGCCGGGCCCACTGCGGATAGCTAGTGCGCCGAAAACGTGTTTTACGACCCAGGGGACACAGAGATCAGCCCAGCCACGTGCAGAGATGATGCAAGCGACACGATATCCGGAGGCAGTGGAAGACACATGTGCGCCGACCAGGGGACCCACCAAGTAGCACATGCAGGACGAAGCACTTAAACTTCTAGGCCAGAATCGAGGGACAACGCCGGACCCACGTGCGCCGGAGTGCCGAACACATGTTTTACGACCCAGGAGGACGCGGCGAGCAGCCCGGCCACGTGCAGAGGGGATGCTAGTTCAATATGGCGAACGAGCATACAAAACTGCGAGGAAAAGGGAGGAATGGGGCAGTCAGATGTCGTCCAGCGAGGAGTGTGGACTGGAGCCGGGAGAAACGAGTTCGCGAGAATGCATCAAGACNGGGGCAGTCAGATGTCGTCCAGCGAGGAGTGTGGACTGGAGCCGGGAGAAACGAGTTCGCGAGAATGCATCAAGACGTCAATGTCAGTCGGAGGACATCAAGCGAGATGTGCGGAGCGGAGCAGGAGGGAAGAGTCCGAGAAAATGGCAGTTGGCCGACGGGAATCGAGGAGTGCGGAGTGGATCCAGGACGAGACGCCAACGGCAGCCGGCCATCGCCAAACGAGCAGTGCGGAGTGGAGCCGGGAAGAGGAGTTCGAGACCAGGCGTCGAGATGCCCACACCGATCAGCGAGGAACTGACGCAGCCAGGCGTCGAGATGTCCACCAAGTGCCGGAGCGGTCCCAGGTCGCCAGCTGGTAGATGAACCATCGCCTCGATACAAGCTAAGTAGAAACATACCGGAAGTGCGACGAACCTTGCTCCCCACGACGCAAATCGCCGCGGCAAGCAATACGTAGCCTACGTAGAAAAAGGGGAGGGGAGAGTTGTCCCGTGTGTACATGTAGAAGTGACCCTGTTAAGCATAAATAAAACTGACTTATGGTAACTCGCAAGGAAGGTGAATTTATTAGGTAAATTGGACCCAGGGACAATAGTGTCAATATATTCCTAAGCCCTAACACTGAGGGCTAGCATCAATGGCAGGCGCCTTACGCAGAGAGCAGATTCAATACCTACTTATAAACCATAGCATTTGGGCAGGTATCAAGGTATAGGCTGATCATGGTAAACTGTTTGCTTTTGAAAGCCCTGCTACTTCTATGCCCATTGTGTATTATTCCGCCGTATGTAAAATTAACATTGCTATGAGCCCCATGACTTTACTCATGCGTCGATCATGTGAAACTGTGTAATTATTAGATAAGTAAATATTTAACAACTTTGCTAATTATTANTAGGCGCCTTACGCAGAGAGCAGATTCAATACCTACTTATAAACCATAGCATTTGGGCAGGTATCAAGGTATAGGCTGATCATGGTAAACTGTTTGCTTTTGAAAGCCCCGCTACTTCTATGCCCATTGTGTATTATTCCGCCGTATGCAAAATTAACATTGCTATGAGCCCCATCACTTTACTCATGCGTCGATCATGTGAAACTGTGTAATTATTAGATAAGTAAATATTTAACAACTTTGCTAATTATTACTCTTATGTACATAAAAAGCAATAGAAAATAATTTCAATTCTTAGAATGTTTACCCGACACATATATTTCAACGGGAAAGATTACTTTCCCTCCGGCTTTTAACAACTTTACTAGGCGCATGACTGTCAGTGTACGAGTTAAAATACATGCAAGTAGAGGCTGTAACATGCTTAACAGCCTACACAAAAGAGCGTGTCGCTAAAATAATTTTGGGGATGTAAAAATGATATGCAGTACCCCCCTACTACCAAAATTTAAGGGGGGATGTTCAATGTATCAATGTAAAATTTCACCCTACCCTAATCCTGTTTCATGCACCCCTAATAACTAATAACTTAGGCTTCACTTTGTGGCTCCTATGAATAATCCTTATGTCTAGAAAAATTTTAATTTTAAATGTGACGAAACAATGCAACAGGTACAAGAAAACGCCAATTACACCAATAAATGACAGTAAAATAATATATTATATAAAATTCAAAACACAAAAATTAATAAAACCAAAATTAAAATTTCTTTGTATAGACCACTCACGGCATTGACGTGCCGTGCTCTCATTATATCATTGTAAAACCGGTACATTGACGTTTTGGNACAACTTTACTAGGCGCATGACTGTCAGTGTACGAGTTAAAATACATGCAAGTAGAGGCTGTAACATGCTTAACAGCCTACACAAAAGAGCGTGTCGCTAAAATAATTTTGGGGATGTAAAAATGCTATGCAGTACCCCCCTACTACCAAAATTTAAGGGGGGATGTTCAATGTATCAATGTAAAATTTCACCCTACCCTAATCCTGTTTCATGCACCCCTAATAACTAATAACTTAGGCTTCACTTTGTGGCTCCTATGAATAATCCTTATGTCTAGAAAAATTTTAATTTTAAATGTGACGAAACAATGCAACAGGTACAAGAAAACGCCAATTACACCAATAAATGACAGTAAAATAATATATTATATAAAATTCAAAACACAAAAATTAATAAAACCAAAATTAAAATTTCTTTGTATAGACCACTCACGGCATTGACGTGCCGTGCTCTCATTATATCATTGTAAAACCGGTACATTAACGTTTTGGATATGCCAAGTACAGCAAACCATGCATAGATAAGCTTATTAAATATAATACACTCATGTTCCAATTTTACCAGCAATAAGTTTTCATCATATATTTCTGCATTTGAAAGCCGGTTTAGTGGTAAGCTTCGTTGTGGCAATCACAGCACGCAAGTTCCATGAGTTTACCATACGTTGCATTGTTATTTAACTTATAAAAGCCTTTCTAAAATGCATTTTTCGCTGCCTGACATTTCTCTGTTTGAGATCAATATAAGGCTTCAACCATCACTTCTTATTGAATTGAAACACTCGTATATTCTTCAACTTCAACCCATGGCCTAATGCATGCGTGAGATTAACATAATTAAAATGGCGTGGGCATTTTTTTTTAAATATAAAGGAGGGCACCAAACACTTCAACGACGCACCCTAACATATATGTGCCCAAACACGCACTTACCCAAACAGGTTCGCGAACAAACACACACTTACCCAAACATGTTCGCGAACAAACACGCACTTACCCAAAACATGTTGGCGCACAAACACCTACTTACACAAACATGTTCGCACACAAAATGCTCCTTGAGTATGTACCCTTTGAAGTGGAAGAGCTTCAATTACAACAGTGTCCTCCTAGGCCTGTTGTACAACTCTCAACACAACTTTCTGGCAGACAAAATGTGCCTAACCATGCCTTAATTGCGAGTACTTCACAAATTTCAGATAACGATTGTGTGGCTTCATGTTCGTCTAGCCCTGATGTAAATAGGTCTAAACCGAAATTTCATAACGTGTATGAATTAATGGAAAAAAGTAAACCTTATCCTTCATCACATGCCCGCACTGTGAAAATAAATATTCTCATTGGAAAAATCATTTGCACAGACCTTTTACCATTTAGTATTGTGGAAAACAAAGGTAGGTTAATACTACAAATACATTATATGCATAATTCATATATGCATCACATCTTACACATTTTTTAAATATCTATTTAGATTGTTTTTGTCTTAAAAATATGCTTAATTACTAACTAGTAAGTGGTTCCTAGATTTTTATTTATCTTTATTATTTGACTTATCACTGAAACAATAAAAACGACGACAATTAAAATTTTCTTTAATGAAATGTATTAAAAATAAAGTTTTTAATTTTTTGAAACATGAAAAAATTTTATTTTTCCTTGTCAAGGCAGTATCGGTATTGTTATCGGCAATATCGGAAAAGGCTCAAAAACCATATCGGCTCACCTGTAATTGAACATAGTTAGAGGTATGTGTTTGGGATGAGGCCAGCATCACAAGACGATGGAGGCTATGAGGAGTGTAGTGTCATGGAAAGTTAGAGCATCCGTCTGTGAACACGATCGCAAGACTAGGTGGTAGCCACACCATGGACTGATTATGAAGGGTATTTCCAGACTGTCATGTACAATCAGTGCCTTTATATAAGCATTCATAGGGCCCCACTTTTACAGTAAATAAAATATGCTTGTTTCTTCAATAAAATTTCAACATTGCGTTAAAAAAAATATAATTATGTCAAATAAATTTTAAAGCAAATAAATGCATGCATTGCTATTAGAACACGTATCTGTTGTTTTTGTAACAATTTCACTTGAACTAAATGGAATTCGTTATTCATTTCTTTAAACTAGGGATGGGTCAAATAACAAAAAATGTCAATTCCAGTTCCGGTGCCGAATCTACAATTTAAATATCGGTTCCAGTATTCGGTTCTATTTTGAATACTTGCTCTTTGCTTGCAACTTTATTAAACCAATGCAGGTAAAATTCATTAAATGTTTTATTTAACCTATGGAAGAATTGAACAATCTCAAAGTGTGAAGATTAGTTTTATTGTATACAGATAAACTTGTATTAAATTTAGTAAATATGTAAAACAATATAATTTTTTTACATTAATATGTGGTGATTGTGATATCTTTGGAAAATACTTTAATTAAATAACACATAGCCCTAAAACCAAAACATTGTGGCGTGCTGTATGATAAAGGTAACCTACAAAGGTTCGCTAAAAGAACGTCAACAGCTGTGTGGGCGGCCGGATTCCTTATCTTTTTATGCTTCTTTTATGGTAACTGAGCGGCCCATTTTTTTTGCATCTTTTATGCAGTGACGCACTGGTTTTTTTTTTGCCGTGCTGGAATGTGACACCTCTAAAAAAAAAAATCTCTTCCTCTCTTACTCCAGCCCGCGGCCATCCTGCCAGACAAAGAAGGCTTAGAGGAATGTATATTCTGTACCATATAAGAAGGCCACTTTTTGACAGCTCGACGAATGTAGTGCCACTGTTTACATCTGACTACGTATCCTTCCGCCATCAGCTGGTCCGTCACGTCGGGGCTGTATTTTTTATCAACACGCTGTCAGCTAATCCACTTCTCATTGTACTGTAATGCTAAACAAATTTTAAGATATTNGGTAACTGAGCGGCCCATTTTTTTTGCATCTTTTATGCAGTGACGCACTGGTTTTTTTTTTGCCGTGCTGGAATGTGACACCTCTAAAAAAAAAATCTCTTCCTCTCTTACTCCAACCCGCGGCCATCCTGCCAGACAAAGAAGGCTTAGAGGAATGTATATTCTGTACCATATAAGAAGGCCACTTTTTGACAGCTCGACGAATGTAGTGCCACTGTTTACATCTGACTACGTATCCTTCCGCCATCAGCTGGTCCGTCACGTCGGGGCTGTATTTTTTATCAACACGCTGTCAGCTAATCCACTTCTCATTGTACTGTAATGCTAAACAAATTTTAAGATATTTTAAGACTGACATCTGTCTAAAAATATAAGTAGGTTATAAAAGTAAAAATATAAAATGTTAGATATTTGATAACTCTTTTTTAATTTGTCCGAGATAGTGAATTTGGGTTAAAATTTGCGAGACGGTCTGTTGTATCTATTATTACACTTTGGACGTTATAGCTAATATATTCGAGTTGGAAATATGTGACGTGGAATAACGTTAGAATTGCTTAAAAACTATTCACGCGTGTCTACGGAATCAAGGAGATGGGTTTCGAGAGAACAACATGGCGTATAATTTACGTAGACGAACGATTACCGGCCGAATATAAGTGACTTGTACTCCAAATCGTTGTATATGAAATAAATGTTACTTTAAAAATTATGCAGAGCTCGTGGAAAAATATAACTATTGGCAAATGTTTGTAAATTCGTTATATATCACGCAGGAAAGAGATTCATTTCTGGCAGGTAATAGCTCGCAGAATATCCGATAGATAGCGCGCAGCACGTCACGACGAAGTTTTGAGTAACTCTCTTTATGGTCAAAAGATGGCGTATATTTTAAAATTGATAATTCTTATGTTACGGGCTGGAAATACATTTAAAACTTGTGTCGTTTCGTCAAATTATTAGAAAAAATAATTCAACAATATTATGCAATATTTCTGTATGCTTTTGGAATTAATATCATGGACATGTCAAAAGCAAGGTTTGAGATGGATGATATGACGTGAAAAACCTTTCTGAAGTTAGCACAACTTTAGAAACTTTTCCACGTCGTATCGTTCTATTGTACATTTAATTTTGAGCTCCTAAAAATAACTACATTATCACGAAGTTTAGTTTTTAACGCTANTTGAGTAACTCTCTTTATGGTCAAGAGATACCGTATCTTTTAAAGTTGATAATTCTTATGTTACGGGCTGGAAATACATTTAAAACTTGTGTCGTTTCGTTAAATTATTAGAAAAAATAATTCAACAATATTATGCAATATTTCTGTATGCTTTTGGAATTAATATCATGGACGTGTCAAAAGCAAGGTTTGAGATGGATGATATGACGTGAAAAAGCTTTCTGAAGTTAGCACAACTTTAGAAACTTTTCCACGTCGTATTGTACATTTAATTTTGAGCTCCTAAAAATAACTACATTATCACGAAGTTTAGTTTTTAACGCTATCAACCATTGTTTTGTGACCTCGTAAAATAAAATCTATTAATAAATCTACGAACTCTTTCTTATCCGCGCATTTTCTGTTTTTCTGGTGTGCATTGGCAGTGCACTCAGAATAGCCAACGTAATTTTAACTTTTGTTCGTTCGTGCATCAGCTGATACAGGATTTTGTAAATGGTGCTTTGTTTGTTTCGTAAACTTTAAGTTGCCACTCACTGACTGTCATAAAGTGGCCTTCTTATACGGTATGGACCATATCAATCGGCTAGCAGTGCTGTTTATGGGGAGGGATGAGAGATAAAGATAGAGAGAAGGGAGAGGAGTGTTGATGTAAGAGCGAGAGATGAGATAACAGACTGTTCTCATACACTTCCCTCCAAACATCATGGAACAGTTTACCGACTACCACTCCTTAATTGTTTTTCCATGAATAGCACGCACCCCAGAATTTTTTTTCTTTATGTTGGGGAAAAAGGTCGTGCTATACATGAGTAAATACCATAGTTATTTTTGTAACAACTGAGTTTTGCCATTGCTGTGTAGAACCAAGAACCGAGTAGTTGTTGTTAACCTAAAACCGGTTCCGAGCCAAACCTCAAGAACCGGTATAAATTGGAACCGACCCATCCCTACTTTTAACCCTTTCGGTCAAAAACAAATATATAATTTTAGGTGTTGCTACAAACTAATTTTTTTTTTCAGAACTGTACTGATATCCAGATGATGCTTTGTGTTACATAGGAGCTAATAGAAATCTATCTGATACTGGCAGCAGTGGTTTATGAGGCTACGAAACATAGTCTCGGCAGTGAATGATGTCTTATTGGACGGTATGTTCTGCTATGTACAGTGCAAGCCATTAAAGCCATTTCATATGCAACATCCCAGATACAGGACACTGACTGAAAGGGTTAATCAGAAAACATTAAAATATATGTAAAGATAAGGATGAAAGAACAACCTTACGAGAGCACACTTGTAATTTAGCACACATTGTCACGTCACAGTAATTTTTGTGTGATAAATCTTGTAATTTATTTAGACATTTGAAACTGCCCAAAAACATTCACTAGTGTTTGAGTTTTACAAGGTTTTTACATCATCCACATATAGTTTTTGTTAATTTGCAGATAACAATTTTTAATTAAATCCTGTCCAGTTCAATATTACTCTACACAAATTCACAGTCTCACTGNCACAGTAATTTTTGTGTGATAAATCTTGTAATTTATTTAGACATTTGAAACTGCCCAAAAACATTCACTAGTGTTTGAGTTTTACAAGGTTTTTACATCATCCACATATAGTTTTTGTTAATTTGCAGATAACAATTTTTAATTAAATCNAAAATATATGTAACGATAAGGATGAAAGAACAACCTTACGAGAGCACACTTGTAATTTAGCACACATTGTCACGTAACAGTAATTTTTGTGTGATAAATCTTGTAATTTATTTAGACATTTGAAACTGCCCAAAAACATTCACTAGTTTTTGAGTTTTACAAGGTTTTTACATCATCCACATATAGTTTTTGTTAATTTGCAGATAACAATTTTTAATTAAATCNTTTGAGTTTTACAAGGTTTTTACATCATCCACATATAGTTTTTGTTAATTTGCAGATAACAATTTTTAATTAAATCCTGTCCAGTTCAATATTACTCTACACAAATTCACAGTCTCACTGCAAAATACTAGTAAATATTTTATTTTTGATTAAAGAAAAATCCTCTTTACATAGTAAAAACATTTATACAAAGAATTGGCAGACCCCTATTTGATTTTGTTTTCTCTGCATCATGAAAATCATACAAATTTGCTTCCAATGCAGTTGTCTTTTTATTTTCATGCGCCACGAGCGCTGTTGTTTACATATCTTAGCCTAAGTCTTTGGTGCTCCTCCTAGTGCACCGTAGCGCCTAACACCACAGATCGTTTCGCCTCTGTTACTGTTCCTATCTACAAGCGAGTCAACACCTTACCACCTGAGAGGCCAACAATCCGCACGATGCCGCGCTCCAGTCTGAGTGGCTGGACCCACTATCCCGCTAGCTTTGCCCTCGCCGGCAGGCACCGGACGTGCACACTCGCCGCGCATCAAGGGAGGTTTCCCCCTCTATGCGGCCTGCTCCAGCCTTCCCTCGCACGCAATGTCTCTCGAGGGTATTTATTCCTTTGCACACCCTCCAGACAGGGCAACATGCCAAGCTGTCGTGGGAAGAACATCTTGCTCGTGGCCTCTCTCTTGCCAGGACCTGCTTGCCCCTTGGGACCTGCGAAGGCGAGGGGCTTTTGCGAGTGCGACGGGACTATGGCAGCTTGGGTGCAGCAACTATTCTGCAACTCGTCGCATCCCCAGGCTCTGGGGTGGCTGGGAATATTCCAATACCAGCCCGCAGACTAACTGTCTGGTGCGAAAGTGCCTTTGTAGTGGATGTCGGGAATCTGGGTAGCTCTGTACGAGATGGCGAAGCGCATCGAGCAAGAAGCAGCCCAATGATCAAGGTGAGGAGGGGAATCTTGAGGTATCACAAGGGTGNGCGAAGCGCATCGAGCAAGAAGCAGCCCAATGATCAAGGTGAGGAGGGGAATCTTGAGGTATCACAAGGGTGAAGTGTAGCAAACCGCTTTGCTGGATTCTCTGCGGGCTGCGGACCTCGGATGCGTTAGGAATGGAATGCATCGGACCTTGGAAGCATCCTGACTGCCGTCTTCATCCTGGGCCAGTGGATTCGCCACCATCACTGGTAGGTCCCGGATATCCCACAGAGCTCAGTTCACCAAGACCGACGGACTATTTTGGAGAAGGAGAGAGGGGTGGCTCCCCGATCTGCAACTCCTACCTTCACCCAAAGCATAGAGATCCTACTGTCAGCGTGGAAGAGTGAAGATGGAGTAGGAGCCATGACTCAGCTGGCCAGTTTTCAGATGCACTTGACGAGAATTAGGGAGGCTCTGCATTAAATTTGCTTCTGTCAATAGTATTGTGCTGGTTCGCCAGTACCGAAATATGTACAGTAGTTAAAACTCAAGGGCACCTACGTCCACAAGCCCACCTCTGCTAGGTTTTCCACATCATATTTAAGAGTATGGATTCCACATCATCTTTTTCCCATAGCAGTTTCAGCAATGCATGAACAAGTTTTGAACTTCTTTCCTGTCGGGAAGGGTTTTTACTCGGTTTTTTCCCTCCCTCTTTTTAGCTATAGTCTCAGCTGTAGGCACACTTTAGGGAGACAGTCATGGCCCAATACGGCGACCATGGCTGCCCAATCTCTCTCTCTCATGCGATGCATGCCTCCTTTGCACGAATTCCTTTCCTTTTGGGCATAAGGAGCTTTGTCCTGAGACGCAATTAGCTCTCATCCCTACCTCGGATGTACACCTAATACTTAGCAATAGGGTAGGTTTGGGGGAAAAAACAGACAGGGCAATTCGCAGGAGTCGTCACCCACAGTCGCCAGACAGTTCTCTTCATAGCATTATCTGCAACTCTCGCTATCTCGCCACGCTTGCAATTATGCTTGCCTTCAGAAGTGTCGATGAACTTAGCCTTGTTACGTTAACTGCCCTTAACTTGTGTTTCTTAACACAGTAGTCAGAAGCTCTTGCCGCAGAGCCTCCTAGTCACTAGTGTTGGCCACATGCCTCGTCAGTNGTTTCTTAACACAGTAGTCAGAAGCTCTTGCCGCAGAGCCTCCTAGTCACTAGTGTTGGCCACATGCCTCGTCAGTGCCGGGTGTAGTTGGTACCAGGGTCGCTCTTGCCTCTAACTTTGGTTTGTATCTAGTTGCTGCCCTGCGGTACACAGCTTGGCAAACGTCCATCAGACTTTAGCGGGCACAGGTAGGAGGTATAAGTCTTGTAAGCTCCTTCAGACAGAATAAAATATATATCTACCAGTTACATATTTTTGGTCCTATCATTCTCATTTGCTTTCGCTTCCCTAACCCGCTTTGCCTTCTGTGTGCATATCCATGTAACTACTTCCAGATGCAAGCACGATCGCCGCGATAGAGAATCAAACCAAATCCCCACTAAAGGGCACTCCCACCTCTTGTCAATGTTTGGTGTCTAGTGCTAGCTGGTCACCCTGCCCTCTAGCGCCACTGTGACGAGGGGGGAGATAACCTTTCTCTGAGGCTCCTGAGACTGGAGGAGAACAAACACATTAGGTCACTACGACTCTCAGGTTACAAGCTGGTCGTGCCGCTTACCGAGAGCCGTAGGGTCCTTGCATGGGGAAAGCTGTGAACCCAGAAGGTCAGTTGAGGTGCGTAGCTGGTCGCGCTGCTCACTCAATTTCTTTCGAGGGGATCAGGGGGCCCTCTCCTCAAGTCGCTATAGGCTCGAGCACCGTCCGTTGTGAAGTGCACCATGCCGATCGATTGATAGGACACCGACAGGGGTCAACCCCAAGGTACCGGCCCCAGAAAGAGTAGGTTCCTCCCTGGACGGACCACGCCAGAACCTGCCTTCCCCCACGCTGCTACGTAATTTTAAAAACCATATCTACGGTTGTGACTGCGCCTACAAGACACCCGCTAAATCCTCTAAATCGTAATTGCTTATTCTTATTTTATTTTGTCCTCCTACTTAACATAANCCTACAAGACACCCGCTAAATCCTCTAAATCGTAATTGCTTATTCTTATTTTATTTTGTCCTCCTACTTAACATAGCATCACTGACTGTGCATAGCTGTGTAACCACAGCTGTTCCTAAATGCCTGATCACTAATCGAGCCAGGATAGGAATATAATAATCCTCAGAGCCCAAGCTAAGCGCTCTGGTGAGCCAGTGCCATATGCCCCCAGGGTTCAACCNCCTACAAGACACCCGCTAAATCCTCTAAATCGTAATTGCTTATTCTTATTTTATTTTGTCCTCCTACTTAACATAACATCACTGACTGTGCATAGCTGTGTAACCACAGCTGTTCCTAAATGCCTGATCACTAATCGAGCCAGAANTTCCTAAATGCCTGATCACTAATCGAGCCAGAATAGGAATATAATAATCCTCAGAGCCCAAGCTAAGCGCTCTGGTGAGCCAGTGCCATATGCCCCCAGGGTTCAACCACGTCGGTCCAGGCATCCTTTAAAATCCTCGTTAAGGAGACTCCATTTTTTTTGCCCTCCACGATAACTAAATTCCTGTCCATAGTGTGCATATGTCATGGCAGTGTTTAAGCACGTGTNCATTTTTTTTGCCCTCCACGATAACTAAATTCCTGTCCATAGTGTGCATATGTCATGGCAGTGTTTAAGCACGTGTATTTCCCCTCCTACTCAATGTGTACATCGCAGTTTTACACTTTGCTTGATTTATAAAATAAAACTTAACTTTCAAACNTTTCCCCTCCTACTCAATGTGTACATCGCAGTTTTACACTTTGCTTGATTTATAAAATAAAACTTAACTTTCAAACTTTCCTGGTACAATCTAAAACATTTACTTTTCCTGGCATTCTCCAACGGTTTAGCAATGTAAGCAGTTGACTATAATCATCAACTTCGCTCAATAGTTGCAACTGCCGTATGAGCCCTACAATATTGACGTAATTTTTTAAGGTAAATAGCAATTGATTTTGGCAATTCTTGTAAAAAAATTAAACATTTTCTTTGCATTTTTTTAAACCGCAGTTTATGTTGAATACTGTACTCGAGAAAAGCAAAATTCCACGTAACATTTGCTTTGTTAAATGAGAATGATTCGCTTCATTCATGCAAATGTTTGTTCCTTTCTATTATGGGAATGTTCATACACATCTGCATGAAGTGAATGTTTCATTTTAATAACAGGGAATCTAATGACAGCTACTGCAATAATTAATTTTCGGAAAATAAATAGTAGCAATTGTTTTGAGTTTTGTAACATTTCGTGAATTTCAGAGAGATTTTAACTCAACAATACTTGAGAAAATGATTTATTATTGAAATGAGAAAAGATTGTGAATAGAAAGAAAATAACGTAAAAACATTTTTGTCTTAGTTTGAAAGGTTTATGACAGCTCCGAAATACACATCAGGATGAAAAATGATAGAGAACTTAAAATGTTACCTTTTTCAAATACAAATAAATATTAACTACTTATGAACACAAGTGTCATAACTTCAGCCAAATATGCCATTAATTAACTCGCTTCAAAAAAGTACTTTTGAACTATTAACTTGTGGCAGCCTTAACTTTCATTCCTTTTGATTAAGACACAAACGGAGAAGAAAACCGGATGTTCAGAATCCGAATGATTGATTCAATTTCAGATGAAACTATTCGAATAAAAATCGATTTCGAGAAAAATGTGATTTTGCCCATCACTACACGAAGGCGCGATTCTGTGTGAACGAGCACCATAGCTATTTGGCTCGATATATATTGAATTGTACGTGCAACGAAAATCTTTTGACCTTACTACTAATTGATTTTTGAATAGTTCTTGTGAATTAATCTTTCTTTTATGTATTTGTAGTCAACAACGTGATCACCACGCAAATAGTTTTGTTATCCGCACTTATGTAAAGTAAATTAGAGATAATGCTGTATAAAAAATGGCAAATTATAAAACTTAAATGTTTGTAAGGGTTTTCATGGTAAAAGAAGCTCGCGCTGTGGTTTTAGATACACTTAAACAAGCAATTTCGTCAATGTTTCCTGAATACAGGTATTATTGCCAAATTTTGCAAATAAAGATACTTAATTTCTCAGTATTTCGCATGATTTCCGGTTATTTCGCGTTCGTGAGAACTTCTAGGTCCTAAGCATTCATATTTTAATTGGATACAGGAATAGGCAGTGCATATTTTCCTAATGCAAACATCAACATACGACACACTTCTAAGCAAAACAAACTGTTGTTTAGGGTCCAGAATCATTTCTTAGGAAACATGACAAACCAAATTCCTACAATGATAAATTTTCTAAACAAAACTACATCATGATTTTTTGCTTGCCAAATGGACATAAAATGTGTAAACTAACGTAAGGTGTAATGCATTGCAGTTTAAATGGCAGGACTGTTGTATTGTAATATTGCAGTGGTGTGTTATGGCCGCCATAATATTCCATGTCAAGGTATGACGAATGGAAAATACAGCTCGGTTAGCTCAGTTGGGTAGAAGCATGAAACTCTTTAAAAAGGCACCAACGAAAATAAAGTCAAGTTCCGGTTTATTTGTTCTATACTTTTATTTATTATTTGATTGAACCAGTTCACATACAATCATCCTGTATGTAGAGTACGAACAGATTTTACAGGCATACAGAAAAAGTAGCAGCGTCGCAGTGGTTTATTGATTATTTACGTCATTATAACTTGCTTGCAACAAAAAGTAACAAAGGCAGGAGGGACATCAGTTCCCTCCTGGCACCCTATCGACCTCCCACACTGGCGGAAAGAATTCATTTGATTATTAGAATTAAGCATATGCCGAAAAAGAATGAAGTGTTGAAAGATTAAGTGGTCGCGAGTGCTTGCTTGTTGTTACATTTCTTGTGGGCGGTATTCATCCAGGGTTTTTATCTCTCATGGCTACCCCCCCCCCCCCCCCAACACACANGTTGCCACCAACTGTTATCAAATATGGGCATAGCATGTTTCGCCACGCCATATCACACTGCGTAGCCCTTCGAACTTCATCGTAGGTAAAAGATAATCCAAACCTTCTAGAACACAAACGGTTGACGCAGTTTGGAAAGCTTCTTTCACTAATGCTGACGCACAACAAAAGCTAAGATTCCGAAAAAGCAAACGTATGTCCGATAAACATAATTACCGCGATAAACGAACTACCGCTGTAGGTTTGGTCAGCAGAGTTTAAAATTGAAAAGTTAATTTGTATTTTAAAATTTACATTTATGCATGACAGTTTCGTTAAGTTATTTCAGAATAATTGTAAAGTTTGCATTAGGCCTACCTTAAAATTGCATGATTGATAGTTATTTTTATGTATGAGTAATGCCATTTCATGCCGAAGCATATGTATACAATGCTCATATTCACTAATAGTGAAACATCATGCCTTTCACATTTAGGAGATTACAGATTTGATCACTGTTCCAGGCAACAAAAATTTGTGTGGCCCACCTGATCTGTATGAACACATAATATACAGACGAGTGAAATATTACAAATTTTACCTAATTGTTATAAGATTTGAGTAAGTCTGTTGTGTTGCGGTAAGCAGTAAAATACTGTTTATGGGTTATGTTAATTTTTTTTTGTAACCTTGGTTAGCATTTCTACAACAAATACATTAAGGTAATGATATATATTGTGAATTTTATTTACTCATACTAGTCGGCTATTTACACAAACCAGAATCAAGTAGTTTGTCTTAATGCCCAACTATATTGTAAGTGATAACAATTGACATTCAATATTATATACATTAAGAATACATTTAAAGTACAAGGAAAGCACAGTGTTAAAAATATATGTAACTGTTATTTCTTCTGTCATTATAATGTAATTTATTAATTTATTTGCATCCCATATACATCCTATAAAATATGGAAAGGATTTGTCAAAATTATTATAGCTAAACAATATGGATCTTTACACTCAATTACATTTATATAAAAAATATAACATACAATAATATAATTTATGTACATTGGAATTCCAACAGATCTACAAACATGATAATTCTACATTATATTAAATAAAAGTTATTACACTTCATATACAAAAAAATATTATGATACAAATATGCAAAGTCTACATTAAACTAAATTACAAGTTATTACATTAGGCCCTAAGTCTCCTAATATTAGTAATGACTTGCATTACATTAATTCATCTGTATTGAACTATTCTTCTACGAAATTGAAGGCCTTATTTAGAAAGTATGATTCATTTCTCCAAGTTATTGACTTTAATTGACTGGGTAGGTTATTTATCAGTTTTGCTTCAGCATAGTAAAGATTTGATGTCAATTTTTAAGTTCTATGGGAGAATATGTGAAAATGATAAGTATGTCTAGTGGAGTAATTATGTATATCACTATTTTTAACATTTTCAATGTTTTCCATGTAAAAAAAGAATACCATAGTCCATATACATGAATGGGAGAGTGAGGATTACAATTTTAAATAGCAGTCTAGAGTGGATTCTTTTCTCCTTATTGCTTATTATTCTCACTACTTTCTTCTGCAATATAACAACTTTTAATCAGTTAATTGATTTACTGCAAAAATTATTCCATAACTTATTATAGACTGAATATTAGAGAAATACTATGTAATTATAGTATTGTGAGTACAGTACTTTTTTTTAAGGTATGTACTGCAAAATACACTGAACTTATTTTCTACAAATACCGTCAACATGCTTATTCCATATTAAACTACTACCTACAAAAAGTGTGTGGACTGTAATTCGTATTTACTTAGTAACACATACAATGTTTTTGATTGTGTTCATGAAATGAACATTAACTGCAGTAATTTGCCATGGTTTAAGTCTACAAATAAGTGTTGATGAGGTCGAGGTTACCCACCCAGGGCTGGTTGAGTGTAGAATTGCCCAGCGCCATAACCCAGTCAAGAGTTAGTGATGTGGGTCGTTCGATCGACGGCCCAAGGAGCCCTGGAGTCCTCCGTCAGTTTGCAGATGATGTTGTCACGTACTTACTGTTACACTATTTATACGTTATGACGAGACTGTAAGCCATCTCGTATGCCTGGAATATGATAGAAAATTGTGTGTGGTGCTACAATGAATCAACATGCATTGAACTTTGTAAAGTGGTTTAATCACTGTGCTTGATTACATCTGAATAATGCAAGAAAATGTACCCAGCATTTACGGCCTTCCGGTGACCTTAGTATGGTATTATGCCGATACACTGTAGCGTTAAGCTCTCTGGTTTGAGTGTGTGGGTGGCTTCCCCTCAGTACAGCAAAGAAAGAAAACAAATGTTTTGGTTAATTAGGTAAACTATTGCAGTGACGTGATTACAGCCTAAATTATGGTACCGCAGGGGCTCGCAGAGTGGGCGACCAACGCCGCCGTTGTGGTCAGAGTGCTGAGACCAACTGGCCGAGTGACATCGACTTCCATCACATGCAACGAGAACCGAAGTCAAATGCTGAATGGAAAAACATAACAGGAACACTACGTAATAGTATTGTAATGGTGAAAAATTGTATAAATTAACTGAAAGACATTGATTACACACCCATTGAATAACAAATGTCTGTTAAGGTTGAAGTTGTGACGTTGATGAGGCGTGTCACCACACTAAATGACATGTTACTAGGATGGAGACCTTTATAGGCAATCTCCCTTTTTGAAAACATAATTACTTGTATATAACTAAACATTAAATACATTATTATGTTTCCTTGCGAAAAGTGTCTGTATTTCACTTCCTGTGTCGTGTTGGAATTTTACTGGCTACAGTGTTGCCAGGTGGCTGTCTCCTGAAGGGATGGACGAGTCCAACTGGGCAAAGGGGTGTGGATTGCCATGCTCGATTGCTCTTAATACAATAAAACACACCCCTGACTGTAGCTGTGAATGAGGTGATGGTGTTTGATGTGTTTAGAATAATGCTGCGTACCACTGGTGACACTCTGGGGCACTTAGCACTACAGCTTCTGCCTACAAGCCAGTTCAACGCTCCTTGGTGGTTTGTCACGTCGTATGTCGCAGCACGAGCTGCTACAACGCAATGATCAACTGCCAGAGCGGCACCCAACGGCTGTGGCTTTGGGGTAAACACAGTTTTGGATCGCTTCCCTATTTATTAAAAGAGTTACCTCTTGTAATAAATTAAGAGATTGATGCCAGTAATTGAATAACTCTTGGAAAATTATTGTGTCCGTGAAAATATGAAATGCAGAAATTATATGAAAAAAAATTTTAACTGGCCTTAGTCAAATTCACCATTTAGTATATTAGTATTTAGTAGCTGCAGTTCGGTCGCGTTTGTGATATGGTAGTTTTGTATTTTAAAGTTTCGGTACATTCTAAATAAAAACTTGGGATGTGCGGGATCCTGAACTTCTGGAAAAGTTTCGGGAATTCATAACGATTTTATCGTCTGGCAGAAAATAGTTTTTTCTGAGTACTTTCAGGAGAAATTTATGTTCACTTCTGTAGGTTATTCCAACTAAAAATACAAGTCGGGTTTCGTGCGAGAAGCTTTGTATCAATTCTTTACATGACTGATTATGACTTGATCAAATCTTGTCAACAAATTTGGATTCTACGGCTTATTCACAGATTCTAGAGATCGTTACATAAGCTAAAAAAACATTTTTGGATGTCATATATTATGTAGCGTTAGCACTAAATATTTATTACGAAAATTAACTAAAACTGGTTGCAAACTTGCACTATTAGGAAATTACGATAAACTGTGCGCACTGAATTTGTCTTATATGCGAGCGACATTTATAAGTTGCAAGTATCGATTGCTGGTTGATGCGGAACGCATGTTTTGATATACATAACCTAAACATTCATATAAAAATATGCTAGTGCACGATGAAAGTTTAATTCAACTCCAAATGTTTAACTATTTTACTGAGATCTAACTTGGTGTTTTGCAATATGGGCTTGGAGAATATGATTAGTAACACGCCAGCAAATTGTTTTGTTTTTCATTCGGAATGTGTTTGTTTTTAACTGTGTATTGGCTTTGTTAGCATACAGATTCGGTATGTTCAATACATAACCTGCCCAGTGCGACTTGGCTGTGATTGCAGTTGCACTACGTGATTCGAAACGTGTGTGTTCACGAACGTTAAAACTTCCACTGAAAGTTAATTTGATTAAATTTGTATCAATGTACACACATTTTACTACCAAAAATGGAACGAAAAATTTCAAAGTTCCTTAGTAGAAGTCCTGAAATTATAAAGAAAATAGCAGCAAGCTGAAAACATCAAGTCAATGTTTTTAAGTAAATTTATAGTGACATTTTTGTTTCAACATGTCGTAAATCCAATATTTTTTTATTGTTTAAAAATATTATTAGGGATTTTCCTATTGCAATTGAAGCGAGTATTTTAAAGAAGTTCTCCAAACCCAGAGGATTGATTCGCAGTACAACAATTAAGTATGTAAACATATAAAACCATACGATTTTTCTAGCTCGAATCTAATCTTTAGCACATACAGTCATTATTCTATGTTTATTTTTTGTTTTAATGAAATAAGTCATGATAGAAAGTTATTCACTAGGTCTAGCAGCCCACAAACATTTTTACCTAACCTGAAATATCTTTCCCAATTTGTCCCGAATTTCTCCCAATAGCAAAATTCTATTCCCGCACAAAACTACTAAAAACTGAATACTAAAATACCAAGTACGTCATCATTTAGTTAACCAATTCACGTCCCGTGACCTTTCAGTAAACTAAATGCTAATTCGAACACTGTCTCACTTTTTGCGTGACCTATGTATGCTCTTCTCACTCAAATAAAAAAGAATGTTTAAAAAACCTACCACATAGCGGATAATTTCAACCGCGGCAAAGGATTTATGGTTTAACTCCGTGGCAGTGCTGATAGTACTCAAGCAAAGCCATGCCATTTCAAAAACCAAACAAGTTTGATTATAACAGGAAAAACATTTCCATGCAATAGTTTTAGAAAATGAGCAGCGTAAGTTAACTGTCTTACAAACAAAATGCCAAATAAAGTGTCTGTGAAATGCCATTATACGTAGAGGCAATTTATTTACTAATGATGCATTCCCAATCTCATCCTTTTCTCGTGGAAAGATTTATTTTCCGCCCCGCCCAAAATTTTTCTGGCTCAAAATCTCCGATTCCGCCCAATTATGTTTTTTTTTATGGTAAACACCAGCCTGTTATAGTATTATCAATCTACAGTTATTATGTCTATCAGTTGTGTGTGATGAAAAGATTCCTTTTGTTGTAAATTCTCTCACAATACAATAAACTAGGCCATAAAAGAATAAAATAAGTTGGAATGGTAACCTGTATTGATCATAACATTTGTTTACNACAATAAACTAGGCCATAAAAGAATAAAATAAGTTGGAATGGTAACCTGTATTGATCATAACATTTGTTTACACAAACTGTTTACTTTATAGACAGAAGAACTGTGGCAGAAGTATACATTGTGGCTGCACTACTTTTCTTGAACTGTCAAAATGTAGCAAACTTAAGATATTGGGTATATAATCCATTCACGGTATCTTCGATACTTTTGAAAAGAACCTTTGAAAAATCACCCTAANCTTAAGATATTGGGTATATAATCCATTCACGGTATCTTCGATACTTTTGAAAAGAACCTTTGAAAAATCACCCTAAGAGTTACATGTCCAATTGGTTATAAAAAAATGGTATATGGAAAAAGGTTTTGTCTTGATTTTAGCACTGAAGCACTATATAAATTGGTTGTTTTAAGTTTTAAGTATATTTTTTCAATAAATTTTAATAATTTGTTAAAAGTCCGTAAGAATTAACAACGGATTTTGAAGGGACATGTTGGTTATAGCTGAAAAGAAATAGTTCGTAGGTTAAATATTAATATGTATAAATTTAATGCCGTAATTGTAAAGTTAATATTGCTAAACTATATATTTACATTTTTACGTAGCACTCATGGGTAAAGATTTCACCGTTATTAATTGAAATTAAATAAATTTCAGTTGTTGTCCAGCGGACTCGTACACTCCATCTTGTTCGTTTGGGCACGTTTTTTTCAGAAGTATAACCACGCCATATTGGAGACGCTGAATTGTGGTTATAAAACTAACGTAACACATTCTTTCTACTTACAAGATAATTCTAGGTTAAGATGTAATTTTAGTATTAGCGTTGTTATTTCTGCAGTTTATCAAATAAACGTGCAAAATATAGAAAGGCATTTGAATATTTCCGTTACGTTATTCCCTTCGCAAAGAATGCAAAGGAATCGAATTTTGGTCGCCGCCAACTGATAATCGATTATTTTCGAAAGCTTTTTGTGGAGACCAAGAGATGGCAGCACATTAGCGTTGGTTCTTCAGTGCCAAATGTTAGCCGTGACTCGTCTTTCCGCCGCATAGTGTTGTTTTTATGTTGCAGTGAAGAAGCGCGACAGTTCTTGATGGAACAGAGATGTACCTACACCGCAGGTTTCAAAATGAAAGTGATTTTGTTCGCTGAAGAGTTTGGAAATCGAACCGCGGGCCGTGAATTCGTAGTAAAGGAAACGTTAGTGTGGGGCTGGAGGAATTTTTCACACTTATAAGTCCCACCCAGAGTTTTCAATATATTTTTTTTTTNGAAACGTTAGTGTGGGGCTGGAGGAATTTTTCACACTTATAAGTCCCACCCAGAGTTTTCAATATATTTTTTTTTTAATAAAATGTGCCACTTATATGTGCTAAAATATGGTACCATTTATCACAGTGAAATCTTTAACCTGAGTGCTACTTCCAAATGCTTATTATGTAAAATGTAACTTTTTCCTTACTGCAAATATGTAAATAAATCTTAATATAATAAGTAAACTTTAATTAAATTATATAATTAACAGTTCCGATATATACTTCAATCTACCTTTTTGTATGTATTACAACATTTCGCTAAATTGATTAGCATTTTTTAGACATTTAGAGAATTTTATTAAAGTATATGACAGTTGAGATTACATGGCATTGTTTCTCTTCAAAAATAAATTTTGGTAGTTCCCACATGGACACTGTTAATAAAATATTTGACAGTTACCACAAGGCACTGTTTGTTTACAAAATATTTGACAGTTCCCACATGGCACTGTTTACAAAACGTTTGACAGGTGTCACATGGCAATGTTTTGTTTACATACTGCGGAATGATACATAATCGGGTCCCTGAAAGTAGATCTTTAGCAGGGCTTCAGAAAATCTTGAAGTTACCGTGAATACATTATAGTTATTGCTGCCTACTTGCTAGGCACTTTATCACTGCAGCTGAAGCTTTATGCGCGTTTTATATGAAAACAGTGGATCCTGTATAGTTGCTAGAAGAGGACCATTTCTGCTGATTAGGACACACTACTTAATAAACTTGCATCAAACATTCATACTTCATGACTGTAAAAATTATGTACGCAATAAGAGGGTAGCCGCCAATGCTATTTTTATTATGGTGAAAGTTGTTAGTAGAACATCTCTATATTATAGACCCCATTTACTGTACACATATTTCTATAAATTGTTTTTGAGGAACCGTGGAAAAGTTAAAAATTTAAGGAAAATCTACAAAAAAAAAATGAATTTGTTGCATTTATTCTGGTGGTTACATGTCGTGTTTCTCTTAGTGAGCACTATATTGGACGTAGCACATAACTTAACGTAGATACCACCCTCCCTAGGCTGCCAGCGCTAGTCAATACACATTGACTCCGCCTCTCCACCCCTCAGGCAGTCGAATGTTTCTGCACACGACTACCTTCACAGGTTTATCCTGTCATTGTGCTCTCGTTTGCTTGCCTTCGCACTTTGCCTGTGTTATTACCACACTGATTTCTCTTGGTTTCTTATTACTGTTAGTTAAAAACTTATTACACTTAGTTTTTTGTATTTGGTAATGTTTTCGGCTTGATTTTGTGAATAACTGTTGAAAACCCACACCTTTTATATGGACTTGCGATTTCGTTAAAATGAGTGGAAAGAGAGCTAGCTTGACGCACTATATATAGACTGTTTATGGTAAAGTGAGAACTTTTGAAAGCCCTCTGCAGTATCTTCATTCTTCAGTTTGCATACCATCCCACCTTATGTTAATACAAACATTACCACTCTATTTCATTTAATGTTTACATCAAATATACTACTCTGGTGTGTGTTACTCAATAAATAAAACAGAACAAAATTAATATTCCGTGTAAAAATCATGTTGATTTTATACTAGAGACGATTGAACATGGACTTACAATACTTGGTAAAACCTTGTGCTGCTCTTTGTTTTTAACATATTGGGAGACAAGGGATGGCTAAATATGTGTGTCTTTAGGATATCATCTTTTTTAAAAGATGGAGGCCTATTACAATTCATTTACAACCAATTAAAAAAAATAATTTTCATGCTACAGTTGAACACTTAATTCCTGCAACAAATCGCAAATTTTGGAGTATAGGGGTTGGAGTGGGTCAAAATTATTCCAAAATTTTCCAAAATATCTATAGCAACTGACTGTCTTAACAACCTTAATTCTGGAAACCATGAGCGGTTGTTTTAATAAGATTCTACTGTTGTTTGCTCTTCAGTTGAAGATCCTGGTAACATAAAACAATGTTTGAAGAATTTTAATTTAATTTAATTTTCTCATATTTTGATAAAATACAGTCCAAAAACTCAATTTTCAAGGGCTCATATCTTCATTAATATTAAGTTTAGGTAGTAATTGTCTCATATATTTCCCAATTGATTTGGCATAAGGAATCAACTCACTAAGTTCATATATTAAATTCAGCCACATCCTGTATACAGATTTAATAAACAAAGATTCTGTAATAGTAACTCAGAAGAAAACCCACGAATGTAAGTACTGAACGACAAATGATAAATACATCCATGAATAGCTAAAACATCTGAATAACTTTTTCTTACAAAATATGGAATATGCAAACTATATAACACCGTACACAATTATTTGAAAAATTATTAATTTAGCTTAAAATTCCTCAATAATAAATATTATAAATAAAAATAGTTGCATCACAAAGTATCAAGCACACAAGACCACAAAGCTATCTGCAGAGCAGAGCAATTCCCACTGTTGGCAACACTGCAGTGAGAGAGACCGCTACCTCTAGGGCAGTGACCGGCTGACACAGGCCACCGTCACTTCAAGTGGAACTCACAACACCATAGACACAAAGGCAAATACTGGCTATACTGGAGAAACGTGCTGCTTGCATGTCTATGCAACTGAAAGAAAAGTCCTCAGCATGATTACGTACTTAGTTTACAAATAAAGAGACACTTCACAGATTGAGTTCTGTTGTGCCTAGTGAGGTGACTTTTCCGACTAAATGATTTACTACACAGGTTACAGCTAAAGAGACGCTCCCCAGAGTGAGTTCTGTTGTGCCTAGTGAGGTGACTTTTCCGACTAAATGATTTACTACACAGGTTACAGCTAAAGAGACGCTCCCCAGAGTGAGTTCTGTTGTGCCTAGTGAGGTGACTTTTCCGACTAAATGATTTACTACACAGGTTACAGCTAAAGAGACGCTCCCCAGAGTGAGTTCTGTTGTGCCTAGTGAGGTGACTTTTCCGACTAAATGATTTACTACACAGGTTACAGCTAAAGAGACGCTCCCCAGAGTGAGTTCTGTTGTGCCTAGTGAGGTGACTTTTCAGACTAAATGATTAACTACACAGTTTACAGCTAAAGGGTTGCTCCCCAGAGTGATTTCTGCTGTGCCTAGTGAGGTGACTTTTCCGACTGAATGAATTACTACACAGGTTAAAGCTAAACAGATGATCCCCGGAGTGAGTTCTGTTGTGCCTAGTGAGGTGACTTTTACTACTAAATTATTTACTACACAGGTAACAGCTAAAGAGACGCTCACCAGAGTGAGTTCTGTTGTGCACTGTAAGGTAACTTTTCTGACTAAATGATTTACTACACAGGTTACAGCTAAAGAGACACTCCCCAGAGTGAGTTCTGTTGTGTCTAGTGAAGTGACTTTTCTTACTAAATGATTTACTACACAGTTTACAGCTAAAGGGTTGCTCCACAGAGTGAGTTCTGTTGTGCCTAGTGAGGTGACTTTTCAGACTAAATGATTAACTACACAGTTTACAGCTAAAGGGTCGCTCCCCAGAGTGAGTTCTGCTGTGCTCAGTAGGTAACTTTTCTGACTAAATGATTTACTACACAGTTTACAGCTAAAGAGACGCTCCCCCAAAGTAAGTTCTGTTGTGCATAGTGAGGTGACTTTTCCGACTAAATGATTTACTACACAGGTTACAGCTAAAGAGACACTCCCCAGAGTGAGTTCTGCTGTGCACTGTAAGGTAACTTTTCTGACTAAATGATTTACTACACAGATTACAGCTAAAGGGTCGCTCCCCAGAGTGAGTTCTGCTGTGCTCAGTAAGGTAACTTTTCTGACTAAATGATTTACTACACAGTTTACAGCTAAAGAGACGCTCCCCAGAGTAAGTTCTGTTGTGCATAGTGAGGTGACTTTTCCGACTAAATGATTTACTACACAGGTTACAGCTAAAGAGACACTCCCCAGAGTGAGTTCTGCTGTGCACTGTAAGGTAACTTTTCTGACTAAATGATTTACTACACAGATTACAGCTAAAGGGTCGCTCCCCAGAGTGAGTTCTGCTGTGCTCAGTAAGGTAACTTTTCTGACTAAATGATTTACTACACAGTTTACAGCTAAAGAGACGCTCCCCAGAGTAAGTTCTGTTGTGCATAGTGAGGTGACTTTTCCGACTAAATGATTTACTACACAGGTTACAGCTAAAGAGACACTCCCCAGAGTGAGTTCTGCTGTGCACTGTAAGGTAACTTTTCTGACTAAATGATTTACTACACAGTTTACAGCTAAAGGGTTGCTCCACAGAGTGAGTTCTGCTGTGCTCAGTAAGGTAAATTTTCTTACTAAATGATTTACTACACAGGTTACAGCTAAACAGACGCTCCCCAGAGTGAGTTCTGTTGTGCCTAGTGAGGTGACTTTTCCGACTAAATGATTTACTACACAGGTTACAGCTAAAGAGACGCTCCCCAGAGTGAGTTCTGCTGTGCACTGTAAGGTAACTTTTCTGACTAAATGATTTACTACACAGTTTACAGCTAAAGGGTTGCTCCACAGAGTGAGTTCTGCTGTGCTCAGTAAGGTAAATTTTCTTACTAAATGATTTACTACACAGGTTACAGCTAAACAGACGCTCCCCAGAGTGAGTTCTGTTGTGCCTAGTGAGGTGACTTTTCCGACTAAATGATTTACTACACAGGTTACAGCTAAAGAGACGCTCCCCAGAGTGAGTTCTGCTGTGCACTGTAAGGTAACTTTTCTGACTAAATGATTTACTACACAGTTTACAGCTAAAGGGTTGCTCCACAGAGTGAGTTCTGCTGTGCTCAGTAAGGTAAATTTTCTTACTAAATGATTTACTACACAGGTTACAGCTAAACAGACGCTCCCCAGAGTGAGTTCTGTTGTGCCTAGTGAGGTGACTTTTCCGACTAAATGATTTACTACACAGTTTACAGCTAAAGGGTTGCTCCCCAAAGTGAGTTCTGCTGTGCACTGTAAGGTATCTTTTCTGACTAAATGATTTAGTACACAGGTTACAGCTAAAGAGACGCTCCCCAGAGTGAGTTCTGCTGTGCACTGTAAGGTAACTTTTCTGACTAAATGATTTACTACACAGTTTACAGCTAAAGGGTTGCTCACCAGAGTGAGTTCTGCTGTGCCTAGTGAGGTGACTTTTCCGACTGAATGATTTACTACACAGGTTACAGCTAAAGAGACACTCCACAGAGTGAGTTCTGTTGTGTCTAAGGAAGTGACTTTTCTTACTAAATGATTTACTACACAGTTTACAGCTAAAGGGTTGCTCCACAGAGTGAGTTCTGCTGTGCTCAGTAAGGTAAATTTTCTTACTAAATGATTTACTACACAGGTTACTGCTAAACAGCCGCTCCCCAGAGTGAGTTCTGTTGTGCCTAGTGAGGTGACTTTTCTGACCAAATGATTTACTACATTGTTTACAGCTAAAGGGTCGCTCCACAGAGTGAGTTCTGCTGTGTACAGTAAGGTTGCCTTTCATAGTAAATGATTTACTACACATGTTACAGCTAAAGGGCCTCTCCCCTGAGTGAGTTCTAATATGTAAAACTAGAGAATTTTTATAATTAAATGATTTACTACACAGATTACAGCTTAAGGGAAACTCCCCAGAGTGAGTTCTGCTGTGCAAAGTAAGGTGACATTTCTTACTAAATGATTTACTACACAGTTTACAGCTAAAGAGACGCTCTCCAGAGTGAGTTCTGCTGTGCCTATCAAGGTGATTTTTCTGACTAAATGATTTACTACACAGTACGCAGCTAAAGGGCCGCTCCCCAGAGTGAGTTCTGCTGTGCATAGTAAGGTGACCTTTCTTAATAAATGATTTACTACACAGTTTACAGCTAAAGGGCCGCTCCCCAGAGTGAGTTCTAATGTGCACAACAAGAACCCTTTTTAAACCGAAGGATTTTCCACAGTAATCACAAGTATACTTGTTACTGCACTGGTAAGTTGATGAAGGAACAACATGAAGCCTTTGTGTTGTAGGAACTGATGGATTATCTTCACACTTGCCAGGCAAGCACACAACTTCACTACGTTGCCAGCACTTGCAATTTGCAGAAACATCACCACAAGACTTGCACTCCAAGACACTCGCAGACAAAGTAGCTTCTGCAATGTTGTCATCTTCAAGTACACTCTCACTCTTCACTCTGTCACTTTCTTCACTGTAATACACTACTTGAGTTCCCTGTGATCCTGCTGCGCAACTTGTCTCCAAGGAAGAATACTTGCATTCCTGCAACACAAAGTATACTGCTGCAATATCTTCATTACAACCAACAAATGTATTGGGTTTTTGAGTTTATAAATTATACATACTTTTACTTTGAGAATTATACTGCCAATTTTAATGGTTCAGTTAAAACATTATCATAACATATTAGTGTTATACCGTGTCTGTACAAATATCGTTAGAGGTACATATCGCTCATCTGCAAGGAAGATTAATTTCTTGCAGTAATCAAATGAGTTAGAATGTAATATGCAAATGTAAAAATATCTTATAGTGAAACCTTACTCATTATCAAGATGTTGCAAAATGTGGTAAATTGTAGAAAGAGGAAAATTTATACTACAGAAACAGCAGCTGGGACCATGAAAGTGTAAACAACAGGATGGTGTAAGAAAAAGTGTATATAAATACAGAGGTTGAACAGAATTATCTTTAAAAGAAAATGCAGCTCATAATTTTAATAGCGGGGTTGTAAAAAATTATCCATGTTTTGCAATGAAGTGGTTGTATTTCATCAGACAATTATTTATTACGTTTTATAACAACTGCTTGCTTGCCATTGTGTCACTGCTTCAAATGTCGTCCTGCATTAAAGTTCACAGAATTGAATATTTTACTGTTTAAAGCATAGCCCTGGCTGAGACTGTTGCTTGCTTCTATTTCCGTGTACCCATAAAAATAATGAATGCCATGAGACTTTCAGCTGGTGTTTACGTCAGCTAGCTCATATGTCCAATGCATACTCATCAAATAAACAACAAAATTAATAAATATTGAAAACAGCACTATAAAAGCATACATGTCAATTTCGATAAATAACATTGGCTCGTGAATAATGATTTATGTTCAAGATTCTTTTTTTGTTTAGACTTATATTTATGCCTTTAACTGTGGACAACCCTTCCAAGGTCATGAGAAAATATGTTTGGTTTGGGCCGACAACAATAGCAGAAGAATTACATGTGATTTCTTTTGACATTATAAAAAATATGCCAAAGACATTTTAAACGCGAACCTTAAATAACTGTTAATAGCTTACATGCTTGCCCATTAAAGACAGGCATGCTTTTAAAGAATACTGCGTATTTAAACGTTTCATAGAAGGCAACATGCCTATATGAATGATTTAATGACATAAGAATTATATTTAACAGCATTTACAAGTAGAATTATATTGCATAAATACCTCGCATATCAATATATTATTTCAATACACAAATACCCACAAGAAAATGGCAAGGGTTGCTAATAGATTATGAGTAATGAAAATCGCAGTCGTGAAATTCAATGGCTCAAAATTTTTACAGTATACTTCCACAGTAATATTTGCCATTTGATGCAAGTTTCATGAGAATCCATCCAGCCACACAGTTTTTAAAGCACACAAAACTAATGCTTGCTAAGGCCTACTGCTTTTCTTATAAAAAAATTACATTCCGTTTATAATATTTTCACGTCTACGTTGATATGAACGTAACTTCACCCGAATACTATCAACACAATACCTTGGCTACATAAATGTATTCCACGAAACTGTATTCATACATTTACTTGCATGCTCTCTTGTTTAGTAGAGGCTTGCGAAATAGATTTTTACCTCAAAATCATGGCAGAAAAAAGGTACTATTAACTTACCCAGCTTAGTTATTTTATAAATTTCTGAGTATGCGACTTCAGGGCATCTGTGTGAGGTAAGTGCGATGTTTAAAGGCTTATAGTAAAAATTTGGGGACAAGTTCCCTGGACTTGTAAATATACCTCTACACTATACTGTCTTGCAAATAAAGTGTGGTAGGTCCTATTAACCTTCTTAGCTTTATTTTAATTTTATAAGCCTCTGAACATTCAACTTTGGTGAGTTGGTAGGCAAAAAAGGAAGGAATTAAAATTTTCAAATTTTTTTCCCTTTTTCCAGACTTTTCCTGAAAATTCCTGACCATTTTTAATTCCCTGACTTTTCCCGGTTTTCTATGTACCTGTAGCAACCCCGAAACACGTACTTGGTTGCATAACTTCCAGAATGAAACATAACCTCAGCCAGTTTTCTCTCAGGCTGCACACAACAAAATGACTATGTCGCAATGAATATAGTTTTTATATTTTTGCCCCCCAGTCGTGCTCACTCATATACTCCATTTCATATTTCACTTCTAGAAATGTAGCGTGGAGGCCATGTATCCTTCCACACACAGCTGTCCTATCTATTAGGAAAACAAAGTGTGTAAACAAATCCTATGATCAATGTATGTTATCATTCCAGCTTACTTTATTTTTGTTATGGCAAAGTTATACTGCTTGGGTTTATTTTATTATATTTTGGGGGGGATGGAGTTGGGAGAGAAATTAGTTTAACGTCTTTCATGAGGCGGCATTGTTTTGCAGCACTTCTTACGAAATGGTATCAGTTTGAACTACATATTATTTTAATGGACCAGTGTAAAATTTTGTTTGTAGGGAAATAATTATCAAATTATTATAACCTGTAAAGTTTTAACATCGCCGAATGAAGAAAACATGATAAACATGTTGTTCATGTCAATGTGAATAACAAACATTACGTTTATAGGTAAATATTTTTGGCGAATTTAACCATTCACACATTGGATTTTCCATATAATAAATGTGTTATTTTTGCACTACAAAACACCATTGAAATTGTGGTTTTCTAGGCCACATAAATTTCAAACTATCCAATAACCATTTTAAAATACATTATTTACAAAACACTTTGATTTACAGTTCGTAATTCCTATTAGCAACGTCTTGTAACGTTGGGAAACGAACAGTTACAGCCGGCTTTAAGTTGCCGCTCGGCTGTAACTCACCACTCGACTAGCTCAAGACGGAGTAACATGAGACTCTGTAAAATGGACGCCAATTAAATATGAAATAAAGTCAAGTTCCGGAGTATTTGTTCTATACTTTTATTTATCATTTTAGTGACACAGTTCACATACGAAGTTCAGGTATGCACAGTACGAACCGTTCACAGATAAAAAAAACAAGTGCAGAACAGCGCCACAGTCGTTTACGAATTATCTCATTTCTTAAAAACTTGCCCCCAAATAAATAACAAATGCAGTGACCTCCCACACCCGACACGCCTAGGCGAGCACTGGACGACAACTGCTTCAGTCGACTGACTTGATTCAATTGACTTGAGATGACTGACTTATACAACTGATCTGTATGAACCGATGGAAGGCGACTGGCACATGTGTACTTGTGCTGCCTATCACCCCCCCTCTCCTCAGATAAGGGCATGGTGTGGTCTGCCACGCACGTTCTCCACACGTTATAGAAACTGCGCTGTAGGAACTAAAACTTGTCGACACAGCCTGAAAGTTTCTAAATGTGACGCTTAACAAAAACTAAAACTTTGGAAATGACAACCGGACGCCTGATAAACGTAAAACAGCAAATGTATGCCCNAAAAAAAAAAAAAAAGGGAAGAACAGCGCCACAGTTGTTTACGAATTCTCATTTATTAAAAACTTGCCCCCAAATAAATAACAAATGCAGTGACCTCCCACACCCGGCGCGGCCTAGGCGAGCACTGGATGACAACTGCTTCAGTCGACTGACTTGATTCAATTGAGTTGAGATGACTGACTTATACAACTGCTCTGTATCAACCGACGGAAGGCGACTGGCACACATGTACTTGTGCTGCCTATCACCCCCCTCTCCTCAGATAAGGGCATGGTGTGGTCTGCCACGCACGCTCTCCACACGTTATCGAAACTGCGCTGTAGGAACTAAAACTTGTCGACACAGCCTGAAAGTTTCTAAATGTGACGCTTAACAAAAACTAAAACTTTGGAAATGACAACCGGACGCCTGATAAATGTAAAACAGCAAATGTATGCCCGATAAACAAACTAACAATGTAAAACGAACCACCACAGATTTTAATTTCAAACCCGATAAAAATATTACGAAGCTTAGCCAAACGAAAGAAAATAAAACACGTGTCCCGAAAATTAAGAATACTGCTTCATTACAGTCTGAACACACGTTCTGTGGCAATCCTTGGACACATTTGTCTGCCACTGATACAAAATAATTTGCAGTATTATATAGTAAATATGACACTTAACAGGTTTCACAAAACCAATAAACTGCGGAACGAAAATACACGTTAACGCTTTATAACACACAATGGTACCAAAAATGGCAGACCAAGCCATACACATGTCAATAATATTATATTTCATGCAAAAAAACTCACTACAAAGGCACCCTTACAACCAACTATGCTTAATAAAATTAAATACAAAAATTATTAACTACCGATAAAATATTCAGATACTCCAGTACGGTACTCGCATAAACGTGAAACAAAAAGATACATGCACAATGGTATTCACAGAGCTGGAAACGTTACACATAGTGATGGACAAACTAGAAGGAAAACAATTTGAATATTCGATTGGAGCAGTATAAGAAAACTTTTTATTTTTGTCTGTGGTATTCGAATTAATTATTCAGATTGAAGTTTTCCTTCTCGACAACAGATGGCTATACGTGCTCTGCAATAATTACCTAAATTTTTAAGTTCATCAGGAATTGATATTGTACTTTATGCCATTTTTGTACAAAGATTAATATTTTCTCTTTGCATTTAATTTTTAAACACAGTTAATGTATAATAGTGTACTTACAGGAAGCAAAATTCCACCCAACATTTACTTTGTTAAATGAAGAATGATTCGCTGCATGCATGCGAGTGTTCATTCGTTTCACTTATGTGAATGTTCATACATATCTGCACGAAGTGAATGTTTCATTTGAATATCAGGGTAGTGAATGGCAGCCACTACAATAATTCGGTTTGTGAAAATAAATTTTAACTCATTAAAATACTTGAGAAATTTTATTTATCATTGAAATGAGAACAGATTTTTAATAGAAAGAAAATAACGTGAGAAGCCTTCTGTCTCAGTTCCAGAGGTTTACGACAGCTCCGGAATACACATTAGGACAAAAAATTATCTAGAACCTAAAATGTTAGCATTTTCAAATACAAATAAACATTATAACTTCTTATGAACATGTGTTATAACTTGAGTCAAATACAACATTAATTTACTCGCTTCAAAAAAGTACTTTCGAAATGTTATCTTGTGGCAGCATTAACACTCATTCCTTTCGATTAAGAGTCAATTGGAGAATAAAACCAAATATTTGGAATCCAAATGATTGATTCAATTTCAGACGAGACAATTCAAATAAAAATTGATTTAGGCCATCACTAGTTTTCACTGACTATAACTAACCGTAGGCTCCACCATAATTGGGAAACATATTTTTCACCAATTCAATATAAAAAAAACTCAGTGTGCATTACTTAAGAAATATATTTGAATCACAAATGTTGTAAGTATAATTTAAATTTTGAACTACAACTTTTAGTTCTAAGTACTACTTTCTTCCATGATGATCAATCGCCAACATAACAACATACATCCTGCAACAAATCATCAGCTGATACAATACTTTGCCATTTTCATAGTGTGTGGGTTGGTCACATTGTCTGTCAAACTTTACCGTAGTTATATAAAATGGATCNCATACATCCTGCAACAAATCATCAGCTGATACAATACTTTGCCATTTTCATAGTGTGTGGGTTGGTCACATTGTCTATCAAACTTTACCGTAGTTATATAAAATGGACCATACAAATCCATGGTCATGTTCACAGATCTCAAATCAAAACTCTGCAAAACTGGCCATTCATCTATAGTATAAGTCACTCCACAAGCACAGAATTCTCTATGCTGTTTCTGCCACCTAGTAACACTATCCCAAAATTAATGCAAGATTATGTCTACCAGCATGTCTCTGGCACTTTGGACCCCGGTCATGTTCCGCAACTCATCACACCACTCCAACCAGCAGAAGTTACAACTTTCCCAGCATTTCCTGCATTTTAAGTGGTATTCATCTCTTTGCCATGGCAAACCTGAATGGTATATATCCCTTAACCTTTACGACTTCTTCCCTCCACCAAATGAACACTGCATGAATTGTATCCTTTTATGTACAGCAAGAGACTTTAGTTACCCAGCCTTTGTTAACATTACAGCCGCCAGCATCGAGTACATATGCCTCCACTCTGCTTTGCCACCAGCATCTCCTCCTTTATTCGCCATTTCCAACATGGGTAACAACAATAATTACAATAACAGATTGAGAGCCACCAGGTGCCCTGCAGTTGTTTAGACCATTTACACTGGTTCAATATGTCTCTGGCTAAATAACATTTTAGGCCAAATTCTTCACAAACAAGAACTGGAACCCCTGAAGCTGCATTCTATTTCTTCCACCATTACTAAACACCTTCTCACATTCAGCACTGTTGTGTGGTGCCACAAATATAGAAAGCACTGTTTAAACAACTCTATCATACTTCAAACCACCACTATCACAATTTTCCCATTGGACGACCACGTATTATCTGTCTATCTGTGCAGGTTCTAGTGGAATGTCTCTATCCACTTGTCAAACACACAACTGTTGTTGAAGTCCATCAAGTGATTCTTCATTGGTTTGCTCACCGTCACTGAGGAGAACTGCTGGTGGGAACCTGACAACAAAATACTTCACACTTGCGAAATGATGCACTCTTGATATCCTTTTATCAGCCTCCTCTACCTGCTTCAAAATATCTCATAATGGAAATTTCCAAATAATGTAATCACAAAACAATTTTATAAAATTCCTCACTAATGTGTAAAAAACAGTGATAATGTATCCACTAATTGCAACAAACAACTAAGACTTCATTTGACTTCTGATTTGCTGGAACATTATATTTAAAGTCAAGAATGATGACTTGGTAACAAACTGCTTTACAAATTGGAAAATAAATTATTTTAACATGTCAATGAACAGATTCCTAAAAATATGAATGTTTAGAACAAGCAGTCGTGCTCGCCCTCCATTCGCGCCATCTTGCGATACTACTGCCCTCTCGTGGCAAACAAAGCAGTTAACATATGTCTGAGCACAACAATGGTACAAGTCACATAGTCACATATTACAAATACCACCACATCTCAGAAATTTAGTGTTTGTAAACAGCGTGTTTGCGACTGTAAAATGCAATTAGTCTTGTAAAACACACATATCACATTTAACAAAACATAGCAAATAACTTTGTTTACATCTGCAGTGAGAAACAAGAAAACTCTTTATTGATATGACAAAATTCTGAAAGTATATTCCTCTTCTGAATAACATGATTTTTAACTTTTTGGCTACAAAAAATAATTATTAGAAACAAATTCCTTAGAAGGAACTTTTACCTCTACATTGTCAGACACCCTTCTTTGTCTTAAGTAGCATATACAAATGCTTCAGTTTGGTGGCAATTGTGTTAACAGGGGAAGTATTGTTAGCACAATTACTTGGCAACTCCGCTGGCGATACAAGCTTGCTATCTACTTCTTCCTTGTAAAACCACGCTACTGGCTGCCACTAATACATTAGCATAATGAGGCACATACCCAGCGATAGTCACCAAGTGCAGACACGCTTCTACACTTTCTAGGTTTCATGTCTCAGAGGTTTCGGAAATATTTGAACATCTTTTCACGTACACTTTACTCGAGATAGCAGCAAATGTCCAATCATATTTCATCTATATTTTCACAGAGCCACGTGGATCCTTCACTAGCCGGCAAGTGCAATAAATGGCATGTACATCCCAATATTTACATGATAATATTTCTGAGCAGTTGCAAGACCAAGTTTTGAGTTCATCATAACCGGAGATCCGACAGCTTAGAGTTATTGGATTATGAACTGACTGCAATAGATATATCAAGATTTGATTAGACATCACAATATTAACATTGATAGGTTTGTAATGGTTGCTTACTGCTTGTAGGTACCAAGATGCAGAGCCTCAAGGATTAGACTTAGCATTGCNAAGATGCAGAGCCTCAAGGATTAGACTTAGCATTGCCTTGAAAGTATAATTCAGCTAAACTGCCTTGTTAAAGAATAACTACGACAATTTATGTTCGAAATAGGCACAGGTCTTATAAACACCATTGAAAAGTGGCACAGGTCGTGTTTCTTATTCATTTAGTTGCACCATATTCACCACGGCGTTGAAGAGAAAGTAGAATATCGCAAGGAAAGAAAAGGAGAGGACGTGCATTTAGTACCACATATTATCTAACAGATAAAGGAAAGAACACACCTGTATGTAAGGAAATNGGAGAGGACGTGCATTTAGTACCACATATTATCTAACAGATAAAGGAAAGAACACACCTGTATGTAAGGAAATGTTTTTGAAAGTGTTGTGTATAGAAAAGGATAGAGTACATTCAATACCTAAGACCGTGTTCGAGGGACGGATTCCTAAAGAAGGACGAGGTGGGAACAGGAAGTCAGTACAATCAGCTGAGAAGAAAGAGAAATTGAGACCATTTTTAGGGAAACTAACGGCAACCAACAGTCACTATTAATGATGTAAATCCAAATGCATTTATTTATCTTGTGACCTAAATCAAAGGAAACTANGGCAACCAACAGTCACTATTAATGATGTAAATCCAAATGCATTTATTTATCTTGTGACCTAAATCAAAGGAAACTGTACAACGGCTCTGTTTCCCCATATTTACAAGAAAAAAGTCTACATTTCAGGAAGTAATTACGCACTTTTTTTATATTAGTCTTCAGTCACCTTCCTCTGATGCTTTTAGTACATGCATTGTACTATCACACTGAATAGCAGACGAAACTGATTCTCATAAGAAGTGTGTTTTGATGATGCAAAAACGATTACACACTTTACATGCAAAGGTATTTTATACATTGTGTAAAAATAATGATTCTTATTAAGTGTCATTCAGTTGCAACTTACAAGTCCAACCAATGCCATGACCACCTACAGTAATTTTATGTACGACAAATATATTTCTACAACCTTGGTTTCATCGGAATGAATTCAAGGAAGCCAATATTGAATCAATGGACTGAGGACGTATGTGGCAGAGACACTACGGAAGTTGGCTCAGCACTCCTGTATCACTTGGATTCTCTGGTCTTAGATAGTAAAAGAATGTTGAGATTATTCTGCGATGGATGTGGAACTCGAAACAAAAACTCCCACATCATACACACGCTCGTGTTTTGGTTTGTCTTCAAATTACCCGCACATTTAGAAGAAACAAATTTTACATTTCTAGTAAGAGGCCATTACTTTCCGTCCTCTGACCGCGTATAATGTGTTGAGAAACACATTAGGACAACGCTGGTTATTACACAAAAGAAGATTATGAAACAATATACAAGGAACATGGCTCTGTACTAACTTTAGGAAAGGACTACAAATTACAAAAAATTAAATCACTAGGAGTCTTACAAAAAACTGCATGGAATAAGACAAGTCAAAAGATGTAATTTAAAGAAATACAGAGTAATTCAGGGAAAAGGACAGACACTACAGACAAAAATATTATTCCACGTAAAATGCTACAGGAATTACAAGCATGAGTCTGTTAAGGAAAGGAAACGGGACTGTATTTTATCTTTGGCGACAGTAAATATAAGACGCAGTCTAACAGCTCAAAAGAAACAAGATGTGAGAGGTCTGCTGGTGAAGCAATTTGGAAAGGACTGGGTGAATGATGCTTCTTTCCTGTGGTACAAGACTCTGCTTAATGACAATGAAGACCACGAAGAAGATGCAGATAAAGAGATAGTAAATGAAGATGAGTAGTGCGATTGTTGGAGTGTGAGATGCCATCTTTAATATTATTAAGCTGTGCCTGTTCTCAAAAAACTGCATTGTGTTCTCAAGAGTGTGGGCTTCGGTATTAGATATGAGACTTAATATATCCACAGTGGTTGGATCAAAGTCCGATAACAAGCAGTTGGATCAAAGCAAGGCATCTCCACTTTCTTGCATTGAATATGCTGGGTAATGTAAATAGATCTGTTGCAAGCAACATAACTCTCAGCAAGGTGATTCCAGTTACTATACTTTGGTATACTACTCTTTTCTTCGCTTGAGCAATCACAAATTATGTGTTCTTTCTAGAGCCTCTAATAAGTGCTTTGCTGGATTTATCAGTTTTTGATAGAAATGTGCATTTCAAATGATTATGTAAGAACAATGTAGCATGTTCTGATTAAACATGTTTGTGGCATCTTATGTATTTCACCCAGATCGCCTCCCTGAGCCACAAACAAGTGAATGCAGNTCTGATTAAACATGTTTGTGGCATCTTATGTATTTCACCCAGATCGCCTCCCTGAGCCACAAACAAGTGAATGCAGCAAAAGTGGATTTATCTGTTTTTGTTCCGATTCTCCTCAATCGATGTCTAATGAAATATTACTACTTTTTTTACTATTCTCATAGAATGTATAGTAGCTACATTTGTAATACTTTTATACAACCTCTGTAAACATAAACTTCACAGAATAACCGGTTAGATAATCAGATATCACTTCTCACAAAAAGCATCACGTTTATGTAAAGAAAATGGAGTCTTATTCAATTATAACTACAAGTGAGATCACTAAATCTCTCCAGTGTACAATATTTTTTACAATATTGTGCTATGAAACCTATTCTGTGGTCAAACTGTGTGTTTATATTTTGGTGATAAATATTTTCACGAGCATGTTGTTTTTGCTGGTGAATTTTATACTAACCGTATAAAAAATACACATATTCAAAGCCTTAAGGGATTAAACCACTTTCTACTACATATTAATTGTATTTGTACCAAACAAAAAATTTAACATTATAGAGCCTGTTTCATTTCACTGGACCTTAATACTTTGCACAAACAGGAGTTTTGTATTAAGAAGATTGCATTAATGAGGTTTCACTGTAGTTATTATTTATTCTCTTACAGTAATTTATCTTTTAGCTGCATATATTAATTATACTTATATATTAATTATAATTATATCTGCTAGACAACTGTGTTTAAATATTTTCATGTCGTCTATGTAATTTCTTTACCACTTTGAACTCAAGCACACAAGTAATCAAACAGTTTGAATCATTCTGGTAGAGGATCTTTCAATGCTTTATTGATCAAGAGGCAGAATATAAATATGCATTCAGTCTGTAACTTGTTTTAGTTATTTCAAGAGCCAATAATGACATTAAAAGGAAATAAAACCTCTGTAACTAAAGAAGAGTGTCAGCAGCATCTATTTATCTCTACAATACCTCCGTTGTCAAGTCAAGCACACCACAACTGCTACTTGGTTGGTTTGCAATTTAAGGAATGGAAAGAGCCTGTGATGGGAACACATGGTTCTCGTGAGATGCCACTCTACGTCGGCACAAGCCTCTTGTTGGCATCAAGGCACACTGCGATCACAGCTGGTAAGCTGTCCTTGTTAGTGCGGCTTGTTGCTCGTGTTCTAGCAGAAGTAACAGCAGAGGACAGAGGAGCCACCACACTACAAGAGAAGGCAAGAGCAGTGGTGCCAACATGCAGGGAGCACTGAGGTAGCATCTCACATCCAGAATGCCCTGTGCTAGGGAATCACACCGTGAGCTACAACTTACGGCTCATAACAATGAACTGTACTGGAGGAAGTCTCCACACTCACCTGGTCATTGCTACTGTGTGCATCGAACACTGCGGCTGGTTGAGGAGAGCCTGCCTCCTGTTCTATAACTTCATCAAATATTTCAATTTCTTCTTTAACCTCCATCTGAAACACAACAAAGATATTTGTAGTTGGTAACCAAGCGCATTTACATTCTAAGTGTCAGTTTTACAGATTCTATCATAAAAAATTACTTTAAATATATATATGCAAGTACTGTAATTTAATATTTCATGAGTTTTCCAAGGCAGTACATTTTAAACCATTTAAAAAGTTAAAATATTAACTGAAATAATCTACCAAAAACAGCACTTTATAATGTGTAAATTTTAGATTTATAAATATCTGCCCACCAGCCCTAAAGTAAGAAAAAAAAAATAATGATCCATTAGAAAACCAAATACACAAGTCTCAAGTATTCAATAATTTTGATATAAGCTATTGGTAAAATAATACTTCAAAAAACAATTTAAGATCTTGTAGAAACTGCCTGCCACTACCCTGTCAAAATTAATCATGGACATGCAATTTCCAGCAATTATGAAGCACAATTATAACCTTCATATTTTATATGAAGGAATAATTTTAGAAGATTAGGACATTTTCTTTATTGTAGCCTATAATTTGCTAAACACCAAAGTTTTCATCCCATTGTCCTCTGACATACCGGAGATGATATACAATATTTTCTGACAACATTAGAACCATAGACCAGTGGAATTCAACGCATCATTGGAAGTGACATACAAACACTTTTTACGAGAAAATGTGATATTGTATTAATGTTTATTTATTAAGTGCAATTATGTTTTATAAAAGGGAGATTCCCTATAAAGGCCTCCAAAATTGTATCATTTAGTGTGGTGACATTCCCCATCAACTCCACACCTTCAACATTAAAAGACATTTGTTAATAAACGGAGGTGTCACCAATGTGTTTAATCTAATTCATACAATTTTTCACCATTACAATCATATTACAGAGTGCTCATGTTGTGTTTCATCATTCAGCGTTTGACGTCGTTTTTTATCATTCGTCAACCGGAACATTTTTATTATCTTTATCGTATTGCGGGGAGGGCCATCCACCCTCTCACCGGAGAGCTTAATGCAATCGCGTATCATATACACTGAAGAGCCAAAAAACTGGTATAGGCATGCATATGCAAATAACAGAGGTATGTAACAAATCAGAGTAATGCTATGCGGTCGGCAGCTAGATCGGTTACTGCTACTACAATGGCAGGTTATCAAGATTTAAGTGAGTTTGAACGTGGTGTTATAGTCGGCGCACGAGACATGGGGCATAACATCTCGAGGTAGCGATAGCATGCGACACCCCCACATGTCGAGAGTTGCTACCGCATGGCTCCAGGAACACTCTTCTGACTTTAGACACTTCCATTGGCCACCTAAATCACCAGACATGAACATTTTTGAGCACATCTGGGATGCCTTGCAACGTGCTGTTCAGAAGAGATCTCCACCGCCTCACACTTCTATAGATTTGTTGACTGCCCTGCAGGATTCATTGTGTGAATTGCCTCCTGCATACTTTCAGATATTAGTCGAGTCCATGCCACGTCGTCTTGCGGCACTTCTGCGTGCTCGCGGGGGCCCTACATGATATTACGCAGGTGTACTAGTTTTTTTTTTACTCTTCAGTGTAATACCACGTGTATTTCTACGCTAAGGTCACCAGCAGGCCGTAAATGCTGGGTCCATTTTCATGCATTATTCACCTGTAGCAAGAACAGTGAATGAACCACTTTACCAAGGTAAATCAGTGTCTATTCATTGTAGGGTATTACATCCTTTGTAGCATCACCCAGCATCACTTCAGGCATACGAGACGGCCTACAGTCTCGTCATAGAGTATAAAAGTACAAAAGTAAGTACGTGGCAACTCATCAACAAACTGACGGAGATTACCTGGGCCCCCTGGGCCGTCGACAGGACGACCCTCATCATTAACTCTCCACTGGGTTACGGTCCCGGGCAATACAACATACAACCAGCCCTGGGTAACCTTTATCACGTCAAGCACTTACTGGCTTACCTCACTGTGACATAGTCTGATAGGCCAGAAAGTGCTAGACAAGACTCCAGGTGGTAGAATAATGTGCATTTGTTGTAAATTATTTAGAAAAAAAACCACAGCAGAGCATTATATTAGAAGAATTGATATAAATTAAATTTAACTCGGTTCAAAATCAGATCACAAATTATAGTGAATGGAAAATTGTCTCTCCTATTTGAAAATTCTGAGAGATACTAATGAAGTTGCATAATTAAATCCAGTAGCCCCAACTACATTACATGGATTCTTTCAATCCAAAAAATTTAGAAACTTTGATGTTATATGTTAGGTTATGTGGAAGTGACAAAATTGGGAATGCTATATCTGTTTCTCAGAAACTGAAGGCATGTACCNAAACTGAAGTCATGTACCACTCAGAAAAATTTGACACACATATAAAGATGTACAATAAATTCTAGTAGCCTAGATTGAGTTACATTTTATGGCTTAATAATAAAAAATATCAAAGTTTCTGAATTTCTTTTTTACTACGAGAAACTACATAACATTAATAGGGCTACTGGATTTAATACGGATATTAATTAGCATTTCCCTGAATTTTCACAGAGAAGTAGACATGATGAGTTAATTATAAATAACATTCAAACTGTTGTTGCCATTACGTAAGGTAACATACCACATTCTAGTTTTAAATTTTTTTGTCTTAACCAACAAACATTGTAATCTGGACTATTGTATTTAATTAAGAATACTTAATAGTGTTCAAAATGTCGTTGCCACAACTTCATGCAATATATATAAAATGATCTGAATTTTTTATGATTAAATAAAAAATTGATAACACAATCTGGGTTAATGAATATAATAAATTGACATATAGATAAGTTTCTGAATTTTATAATAAAACCAAAAAGCGTTAACCAATATGGGCTAATAGATTTCATTAAACCTGTTTTTTTAGAACTTCCATGAATTTTTTCCAAAGCAGTAGGTGCTGTCAATTTCTTGGAATAATGTTCAAAATGTTGTCATAGCAACAATATGTAACATACAATATCAAAGATTTTGAATTTTTTTTGACTAAACAAACATACAAAACACAATCTGGGCTACTGAATATGATTGAGCATCTATTACCATACTACACCTGCCTGCTATACAAGCTAGCCTCCCGCAGCTGTAAACAGCTCACCAACTGAGAGAGAGAGAGAGCTCAACTGTACTTTCCTCCTTGTAATACCGGCCACCACCTACAAATATGCCAACTAAAAGTTGCATCATTAATGCGAAACCTATGTGAAGTAATAAAACATAATTCTATACATGCAAAATTGTAATTTTTCCTATAAACGAGAGTTAGCCAAACACTGCACNGTGCACTATTTTATACTTTGTTAAATATTCAAAATTATAAGCTTGTTTTAGGCATTCAAGCTTTAACTTTGCCAATGTAAACCAAATAGAAATAAGTAAATTAAATTATCTGGCAATTTTGGGAGTGGTATCTGTGTCTGCACACACAATAATATCTATTACAAAAAAATTAATATAGAATTAATTGTTGGCAAGTGATACTGATTATCACATCTAAGGCTTGAAATTTGCAATAAGGGAACAAAATCAGATTACATGTCTACAGGGCATATGATCTATATATAATACACATAATTGTAATCAAAGTGTTTATCACATGTCAAAGTACTGACATCTAGAATGTTTATATGCTAAAGTCAAGTGTTGAATCCAATTTTTTTAACATGTTATAATTCCACAGTTTCAAGCAGTTTATAACACTTTGAACAAGGATAGTGTTGATGAGTCAGATGTTAATAAATATAATCATTGCCAAACATAAAGATGGCAAAGTTGTAGATGCTGGGTAATATGAATGTGTCAGTTTCACACATCATGATTTGTCACTCCTATACTCTTACTAGAAACCTGGTCCAATGCTACAAGAACTTATTTTATTTCTGAGCTACAAAATAATAGTGGGATGAATTGCCCCTAACCAATAACATCAAAACTAAAGTACACTTATTTAATAAAGCACTTCACCATTATTTGACAAATGTGGACAGGTAGGGTATGTAAAATGTAAAAAAAGAAATAATCCTTGTAATACAAAGGTTATCTAACAGACCACAAGGGGAAACAACAAAACGCAGAAACGGTTTATAATATATACAAATGACACACATAACCAATATAGATATCTGCAAAATCATGTTTATTCTCTAATCAAGAAAAGGTTGCAATTCTTAACATTGCTTATTGTTATACCCAGAAGGGACAGTAAAAAGCTGGAATCTCCCTAAACAATTTCACATTGACGGACCAGGATTATTTTCTATAGCCAAGCCTCTAGAACTGCGTAATGAAGTGAGAGGTACTTCTGAACAGTAGGCGAGTAATAGCCACTGCACTGTACTGGAACAAGCAGCACTCACATGTTATGCACGATGAATATAACCACCTCCGTGCCAGACACATTACACAAGTCAGGGTTTATAACATTATTACACTTTAAATGCAATGAGTCTGGATGGTATTATAAACATGTGATACAACTGTGCGCACCTTACATCATTCCTTACACACATTCATGTTGCTTCAGGCTGTAACTGATACTTCACATTTACAAAGCCATGGATGACTCCAAATAAACTATTTTCTTGGACTTCTCAAAGGTGTTTAATACAATAAGCCACTCAGTTCTGCCTAGCAGACTTTCAGCAACAGATCTTTATAATAGCTCACACGAGTGAATAACAAGTTGCACTAACTGTCGGTACCAGGAAGTTGCAATGCACGTCAACAAAACTAGTGGCATCAACAAAGGAAATGGTTACAGCTGGAGTTCCATGAGACTGTACTGGGTCCCTGGTGTTCTCCAGCTATATATTACTGTTACGTATCATGTAAACAAATAAAGTATTGGAGGTGACAGGCGGTATAAACAACCAACTGTCATAGGTCGTAGAATGGTGTAACGAAAACAATCTATAGCTTATCACCAAAAGTACTGACATGTGTTGACTAGATAAAAAAGTCATGGAAAGTGGTGTAGTCATCCCAGAATGTGACAAACACAGAAACTTGGGCATTTTACCCACCAATATTATGGATTAGAATAAGCATATTTCAAAATTATTAATCACACTATTAATACCACCTGAAAAATCCTTAAAAAATTCATAAATATATTGCCAACACCCTTGAAATTGCAATCTCTTATAATATAAGTTGCCATATTATATCAATTAATGTACTGGATTGTTTGTAGGCCGCTATAAAAAAAAACAATATAGAATTCAGAATGCTTAAATTTGCATCTGCTACAACTTAAAAAGATATATGTATACTGCATTTCATATAAGTAGACAAAATTTTAACAGACAATGTGACCAAACTACACACTATGTAAACAGAAAATTCTCTCATTTGCTACGTATTGCATCAGCTGATGAGTTGTTGCAGGATGTAGGTTATGTTGGCGATAATTACGGAAGAAAATAGTACATACTCAGAACTAGAAGTTGTAATTCAAAACATAAATTATACATAAAACATTTATGGTCTAAACAATGATTTTAAAGTAAAGTACAATTTTTGGCTTTTAGAGAATTGGTTTAAAAATGTGTTTAGCAACTATGGTGGAACATGCGGACACTTACGATCAGTGAAACCTTCTCAGCTCGGTGAACACCACTGTGCATGTGATCTTCTACATCACGTTTATGCGAGTACCGTACTGGTGTTAAAGGAATATTGTATCGGTAGTTAAAGATTGTTGGCTGTAGGAGTGCTTTTTAGTGTGTTTTCTTGCTCGAAATGTAATATTATTGACACATGTATGGCTTGGCTTGCCATATTCCATACTGCCCTGAAGCGCCAAAGCACCACCGTTGATTTTCGTTGTGCAGTTTATTAGTTTCGGGATACCGGTGAAGTGTCATTTATTGAATTGTTATGCCAATTATTTTGTATAAGTGGCAGACAAACATGTCCAAGGATTGACATAGAACAACATGTGTTCAGAAACTGCAAATATCAATTACAAACAGTAAGACATTGTGTTTCGTAGATAACGTATTTTGAAACAGTTATTTAAATGTTTGAAATGTATGAGGCCTGATAGAAAACCACCATTTCAACTCTGTTTTGTAATGTAAAAATAACATGTTTATTAGATGGAAAATTTAACTTTGCCAAAAATATTTATCTACTGAATATATTTATTAATCATATTGGTACAAATTACAAAATATTTATTGCATTTTCATTATTTGGTGAGGTTAACATTTTCCTGTTATTAATCATTTCCATGTTACTTATGAATAAGCAAAATTTTCCACTGGTCCATTAAAACAATATGTAATTCAAAATGATACGGTCTCGTAAGACAAACTGCAAAACAATGCTAAAGTTTCTACCCCCTCCACCCACAGTAAAATAAACACAGCCCCAGCAGTATAACTATGCCATAACAGAAATACAATTAATTGGAATGTTAACCTACAGTGATCATGGCATTGGTTTACACACGTTTTATCATAGACAGAACAGTTGTGACAGAAGGATACATTGTGGCAATGCTAATTTTCTAGAATTGTCAAAATTTAGTGAACTTATGGGTAACACAGTATTTAATAAACACCAAATGAATTAACTTGAAATGCAGATACTTGTTTCATTTTTTGTGGCAACAAACAACAATTCTCACACAGGAGCCATCTTACCTATTACACACACTAAATAAACAGAAGTTGCAGCACATACTTCAAATTATATTTATAAGTTCCACAACAACATGGTTCCCACTAACAAAAAACATTCCGCTACCTTTCCTGTAGCAACTGGATTGTTCTGCCTGTCGACTTACAAAGCTTTAACAATGTCACCATTATACAAAACTAAAGAGATATCTGGTGATTCAGCAAATGCACACACAAAAATATATAATTAAACAAACAGGGCTGAATTTCCCACGNCACACACAAAAATATATAATTACACAAACAGGGCTGGATTTCCCACGTTGTTGCCTATAAGCTCATGAAGAAGTACCGCCCCCTCTCCCACACGTTATATTATTTTAATTTTTTCTTCATTTATTATTTTGCAATCCATAGCAATGATACCAGGTGTATCATCATGACTTAAATAACCATTTCATATGTTATAAAATAATTACCGCATTACAAGGATCAACAAGTATTTGTTTAAAACAAGGTCAAATTTAAGTTATTGAATTAACTAGTAATAAAACTCCATAATTTGTGAGTGTAAACTTAACTCTTTGTTTGTAGGCATTTCATTTATCTTCCTTTTGACAAAGTCATGTCACGTACAGTATCACACACTCTCTTTCCCCCTCTATTATATATATCATTGCCAGCGCCAATTTCCTGTAGGTTACGCGGAATTCCTTTCACAAAAATCAGTTGTCCCTTCTCAATAGGCATTGAAAGTATGCGTAAGACATCCTAAAAGAATTTCACGTTTTCAGAACATGTCTATACTGTTTGACACACTCACATTTGTATGCCAAATATTTTGACAGACTCTTTGTCATAATCAAGTAATCATTAGGTAAAATAAAGTAAATATTGCGTATAACGTAAATATAGATGCCGTATTCGAACTTTGTTGTATTTTAAGAAGTGCAAGTAAATTATCACTGGATTCATAGTCAACACAAATAAGAAGTTACTAATATAACTCATGAGTCTAATTTCCTCAACATGGGTGGAATAAATAATTTCTTAAAAGCTGAGTTGGTAGATAGGACTTGTCGTCTTATTGAAAGTAATATTGTTACATTTCAGACATTTTACAAAACCACTAACACATTGAGCGCCATTTTCCGTTAAATTACATTGCAAAATTTTTCAGTTTTGCAAATATTGTTTTATTTTTAGTTAGTTAAACAATCAATTATGGCTGGAAATTTGAATCACCAATTATCAGAAAACAAGATCAGTGAATTGATTAGTATCCTCAAGCAGCACAAGAGAGNGCAGCACAAGAGAGTGTTTGAACTGCCCGGCCATTGGAGAACCACCTCTTCCATCACGTACACAATCCATCTAACCAAGCAGCAGGTAATACATAAGCCAGGACAACCCTCAGAAAATCAGTGAGAAAACATTGAACAACAGATAGCCAACATGGAACAAGATATGACTGAGCATTCAAATTCAGTATACAATGCATGTGCAGTACTTATCCAAAAAAAGAATGGAACATTGCAGTTCTGTTGGAATGATTACGACCTAAACCAGATAACAGAGTCAGTAGCCCTGCATGCCAACTAGGCCACTTGCTAAAAGCCTTAGGTAAAACTGAAGTAATCAGTACGCTAGATATGCACAGAGGAAATTGGCATATTCCAGTTCAACCAGACTTGCGCAAATATACCACCTTTACGGCACCAAACACAATACTATATATACATTTGTTTAATTTAATCCACTTGGGCTGAAAATCGCCCTGGTCACCTTCAGNGCACCAAACACAATACTATATATACATTTGTTTAATTTAATCCACTTGGGCTGAAAATCGCCCTGGTCACCTTCAGAGGCTGATGTCTGCAGTAATCCTCACTAGTTACATCAACCAATTTTGTCATAATTATCTTATCTCAATGTCATGACAGTGTACTCTGACCAATGGACAGATCACATGGTGTCATTTGTGCTGGAACGTGATTCACTTACTACGGAATAACATGTCACCTACATAAATGCCATTACAGAAAAAGGAAAGTCAAATTTCTCNAACGTGATTCACTTACTACGGAATAACATGTCACCTACATAAATGCCATTACAGAAAAAGGAAAGTCAAATTTCTCGCTCATCATCTAATTAACATGACAAACTTACTGCAGTCGGAAAGTGTATGATCCACTGAGAAAACTCTGCCCCTGAAAAACCCAAAACAGCTCAGAAGCTTCCTCGAACTTTGCGACTGGCTGAGGGATTGTATCCTCAACATATACCAAAAGGTGTAGTCACGTTNCTCAGAAGCTTCCTCGAACTTTGCGACTGGCTGAGGGATTGTATCCTCAACATATACCAAAAGGTGTAGTCACGTTTATGAGAGGAGAGGAAGCAGCTCGATTACAGTCCGGTACAACCACTTGCTACTGCCACCTGGTATAATCCACCCTGGACCAGCAGCACCAGCTCGGCAGGGACAGCGTACGGTGCAGGGTTCTTCCACATCCCAAGGCACATCTCGCCCTTGCAGCTGACACCAGGGAAGGGCTATG
>NQII01009181.1:0-26550 GCA_002778355.1 Clitarchus hookeri
TGACGCCCGATATTCCGATGATGTGCCATATTCTCTGGCATCACCTGGTATGGTAATTCGGCGCACATTCATGATGGTTGATTTACATTTTCACATAGTACGGGGGCAATGTGACAACCCGTCACAGTAAATTGTGGAATTCTGCTTGTTATTGGGGGTTATGGGTCGGTGACTCCTTCGGAAGGAAGGTTTCCGGGCGTTTGCGGTGGTGTGGGTGTACTATGCTATAGTAGCCAAGCCTGGTTACCACATCGGCCCTAGAAAGGGTGGATGACGCGTCTCTTATAGCCTCTCTCCACTCATGGCGACCCAAGGCTACCAGCGCCACCCGTGCTTTGCAAATTGGGCTCCACCACCCGTCTCTCTATGGGAAGCAGTTTGCTCGTGGCTGGTAAGGGGTATCTGCCATGATGGTTTGGGCCGATACTTAGTAACTAGGCCCGACCACTTGGCGGGGTGTTGGACCACTTGGCATTCTGGCCGATGGAACCCAAGACAAGAATTTCCTGTGTGAATAAATTCCCATGTATGGTAAAGGTCAGTGCCCGATGACGGCTCCTCCAACTGTACTGCTAGTGGTAGGAAGTGGTGGCGATGGCTAGGAGGCTGTGATGACAGCAGGAAGACATTTGAGTGTAAACGATGAAAATTCTTCCAATTCAGAGAGAGGGCAGCTATCCCCGACTTTGGTATTCCCGATTAATCGAGGACGTATGCCGCTCCGAGCCAATCGTACTCCACCCTTCCGGTTGGCATGCAGAGGTTTGGTGGGGCGGTCGGGTAACTGAAAACCCACTAGTGCCATGGAAAATAAGTGGGAGCACGGGCTGATCGGGTAACTGAAAACCCACTAGTGCCATGGAAAATAAGTGGGAGCACGGGCTGATCGGGTTGGCCCCACCAGAGGTTGTCTTTGGTGTACCGGTCACTAGAGGTTGGACTCGTGCTGGCAGTGGTTAACTCTGTATGCTGGAGGAGGTCTGGAGAGATTCCCCCTCTTAAAGAAAGACCTGGCGGTGAGCGGCAACCCTCTACGGTTGTGTCCTGGAGAGACACTAGGGGTCCGGGTAGTACCCCGGCCAGACTACACGCTTGGTGTCTGAGTACGAGGGTCTCAGAACCTTGTTGAATGGTGCTTTCGACCGTACTTGTGTATCAAGTCGGGGCTTTGGATTTGGTTACCTCAGGTGCATGGCTGGGACACCTGCGATGAGAAGACGTGNGTTAAAATATAAAAGTATGGTGGCCGAGAGGCTACTGTATTTGCATCACGTATGTTCCTTTTTATTGTTCTAGACAGTCTTGTTACTAAGAATGTAGTCAGGCATACCTCTCACAAGAATGCATCATATGGGATACTCTTACTTCTTTTTAGCATGGTGAGTTCTTTGGTTTCCGTACTAATTATCATATGCGTTAAAATTTACTTTACAAAAATTTCTATACAAAAAAATACGTATATTTCGGCCATATATGATGCAGCATTGCTAGTTGCACAAAGGTATGCATTTCATGACATACCAGATTTCTAATTCATTTTTATTGTTTCTTGTTATTGACATTTATTTAACGTGCATTATGATAATTCGTGTGGTAAAGCACATAACTTATCTGCAAGGAATCAATAACTAACAAAAAATCTCATTTTCTGAGCATAATTTGCATTTGAATAGAATGCGAGGAAGAACTTCGCCCAGTTATGCACATGAAGTTCTGTAACGATAGGAAATCCTGACTTTTTGGCTCGATGTTGGTCAATTTTACAACCCATGCTGGGTTTTGCGCTATAGCCACCAACGATTCGCACTCCTCGTAATCCCTATCAGTCAGTAACATATACATGGGACGTTGCACATTTATAGTCAATTCACGGTTTACTCGCACTTTTTAAATTGATTTGATTGATTTTGATTTGATTTTATATGTTTTTATATTTACAAATTGACACTGTACAGATAAATTTATATACTGAACAGGAATAACAGAATCATGCATGCCAGCGCAGAAAAAGCGCTCTTCCACTGAGTCGGGCTGGAGAGGAAAAACAAGGGGAAAACTGCAAAAAATAAACAATGATTAGTAATGAAACACACTTTTTTAATCAAACCTTTGAAAAAAAAGTACTTAATTTTTGGTTAATTTCAACTGTTTACTTTTATTTTATCGATTAATTATGGTATCTTTTATACTAAATATGAACACACATTGTAAATAGGTACGTTCGTAATGCATATTAAGGAATAGTTCTTATGGAAAATATTTATTATTAAACTGAGTGCTTAAAATTGTTGTGCGTTGTCCTTTTGATGTAATTTTCTAGAATTAGTTCCGCTTTGTTTGCATGAGGTGGAGGAATAGTCTGAAAGTAGAAATAAAGCAGTATTTTAGAAAAGTTAGATGTAACCGTGAATATACTATAGTGGTTGTAGTGGTTTGTAATGCACACAGAAGAAGAGAGTGTCCGATGTGGAAAGCACCTCAAGTGTGGGAGTTATCATCCGCTTCTGAGAAAATATTCCAAGGTTTCATAAACAGCCGTTACGAACAACGTGAGGCACTTACACATTTTTATCAGTCCTGTGATATGTCAGAGCATTATACAGTTATTAATACAGTTCAAAACACAACAATTTGTTCGTTTCAGCAAGTAAAACTATATATATTTAGTTGTTAACTACAGCCCTAAGATAAACCCATTTGATATAAATTTTTCTTTAACTATTTTTTTAAGTATAGTTTATAAAGAAGCGTATTTGAAATTCATTAAGAGGTACGTAGAAGTAAACAAGTGTTAAATTATTTTAGGGGAGTGTCTGCTACTTCTCGCGATGTCGCTTGTATGTAAACAAAAAAAAAACACTCAGTGCATCTTTCCCGAAACCGCATTACTAAAAAAGTTTTTTTTTAAATTGTAATATTCCTGAAACTTTTGTGTATATTAAGATTTAAAGACTCAAAGAGAACACTAACTCGTATTAATTTACTCCTACTTGCCCTCTTGTAGCATGGTTCTTCTATTCAAAAAGCGCAAAATGGTTTCTGTTTGAAAACGATATTGCGAAAGGTAACTTAGACACTATAAATTTTTTCCTACGATTTTGCGTTGGGATTGTATAATGTATTGTAGAACTTAATGCGAATGCATAAGAGGTTCAAATGTGGGATAAAAAAAGTGTGTTTTGGAAAATACCGCATTTGAGAAAAATATATTAGAGAAACAAGAGGCCAGTTCAAATGATAGATGAGCCCGTGAATTCAAAAGTTTTAAATATGAACAACAGTTCATGTGTGCATTTTTGGTGTGTCTATATTGTTACAATTTTCCAAAGTCTCTTGGCATAGCCAGGTTCTTTAAGGGACGGAGGTCCTAATTAAAGAAATGTGTTTAAAACAATTTTCTTATTTATTTATAAACAAATCCAAAAATTCTTTTAACATAACATTTCGACTTCAATGCTATAACTTGCTATATACAGCTAATATTTACATAATCGTCTGTCACCTCACAGAAATTGACACAATCAATTATGTAAAACCAGTCTATAAAAAGTTTATTAACACCTATTGAATTACTTTTAAAATTATAATTTGTTAACTGACAGTTTCAGTAATTACAGTCAAGTGTCTGTCACTATTCCATTCAGTTTCACATTATATTTTAGTCCAGATATCACAAATATCGCTTATCCAAAAAGTTCTGGAGCACCTCGAGTGTGTCCACACACAGCAGCACTCCACTCGTCGGAAACCTCACTCTCCACAGCATCCGCGCACTCTCACTCGTGGCTGTCACACCCACACTCGTCTGCCGCAGTCTCTAACACCCTTGTTCGTTGTTGGTATTCTTCTTCAACATCCTTCAGCGACCCGATCTCCTTTCACCATTCGCCGCACTTCGCCATGTGGCTATCACAAACTGTTAAACTTCCGGATTCGACGGTATTAATTGAGGCAGGCGATTTGGGTACAAATACTTCTTTACACGTCGGGTTGCGAGAGGGAGTAAGATGACCAGAAAGTTCGTGCAATAGTCTGCCGCCGCCGACACCTCCAGCAGGAAGTGAGGTCGTAACACCAGTTCAGGTCAAATATCAATTCTACCCTCGGCCGGCCTGGTGATGTCATTCATCGCACATATCACGACCTTGCTGCGGTATTAGTTGTGCCTCGCAGATGTGCGAAGTTCACTGCCGATTCCCAATCGACTCATTCTATGAACCCTCCCACCTTCAGTTCTTCAATGATTGAAGTTATCTCGTAAGTGCGAGAGTAATTTCTAACTTTTTGTGAAGCGAGAAGTAGCTCCAGCCTATCGACCAGCTCGTTCGGGTCGTCCCAGAATACGAAGTCGATGTTATTGTCGTCGTCTATCTTCTTTCAACATTCGCCGCTTTTCAGTGCCAGCCGCTGAAGAGGAGTGCGAGAATGTCGATTTTTTTCAATATCTTCATCCTTATAAACACCTGTCTCGGGATAATTATCTTGGTAAAATACATGTGTGAGTTCGAGCAATGTCTTGTTATCCAGCAGGTCGGATTCCGTAAACTCCCTGGGCTTCTTACGAAATAGAAGTACTTATATCCCGGGGGTTCCACGTGCCTTCTAATCGCCTACTCGGATGATCCCACCTGGTAGAAATTCTATTTCCTCAGCACCGAGGATCCTTTTATGATTATGCCTGCATGCACCGTATGTCGTATCATTATTTCGAGATGTGGCGAACCAGAGCATTGGGTTTTAAGGCTCTCTTCCGTACTTCTTTATTGTGTGGCAAATCTGCATTCGATCCATCGTCCCGATTTGTCTGTACATCATCATGTTTTCGCTTCTTGATAGGCTCACCAGTATCGTCATTTTCTGTATTCATGGCTGCAGGTACTCCATCGCTCTCTCTGAGTACGTCGAGACGACGAGTAATGGGCTTAAAAATTTCTTCATATATAAGGTCTCATGAAATTTTGGCCCTCTTGGCGAGTCAGTACTTCGAATGAACAGACTATATCGCCCGATGCAGGTGGCTGGCAATGTCCGAAAATGCATTGAATAAAACTGGTTATTGTTGCTCTATTTTATAGGTTTAGTTTTGGATCTCCACCAAAATACTTTAGATCTTGCGCAGGTGTTCGCTGTAGACATCCAATATGTCCCTGTTATAATTTTGAATATCCATTTTCGTGGCAAGATGGGAAATCGAGGTCGTGAATATATGTGTCATATATACTTCCCATTTTTTCAGATTCTCTTCGTTTTGCGCAGATGCCACATTCAATCTTTCGATAAATTGCCTATGAACACTCATTAAGTGATCGTCCATTGCCATCAAATCGCGAACTATCTCAGTCTTTACATGCGCCATCTTCGCCCCGATCTTGGACAGGTATTTCTGAAAGAATGTGTTTTGTTCGGTCAACAAACTGCGCAATTCTATGATGATGCCATTACCAGTTTCGAGGACGAAATGTTTAGTAGCAGCAGCCTCAGAACGTTTGGGTTCACCAACATTTAGAACTATTCTTCTATCAGCATCACAAGTTCCATCGTTTCTTGGTACGAGACAACCTCCATCTTCGTCTTTGTGAAGATGCAGTTTAATGCTACTTGGCCCGAATTTCGATACGCGGTAACTCATTTTCGACTGTCGACGATGAACTGATCTAATCGCTGTCGGTACCTCCAATTATATAGGGGCCAGTCCTTAATGATAATCAAAAATCCGCATTTCTCTTTCTAGCACAAGGCACACATACACTTGAAATCTGATAGTGTCATGCCTGTATTAACGCGATCGTCGTAAATATGATGCAAATTCATATCTCCATGGGAAACTGCACCAACATGTTTCCATTGTCGCAGAGCAGCGTGTTTGGGTATGCACGAATAAATCTAGCCGAGGTGCACGCAGTCCACGTTTGCATGCCGTCCCATACCAGACTACTCCTGGATGTACTTTTGATTTTCGCAGGCATTGTCATCAAAGACAACTATCGAGATTGGCAGTGCTTCACTCGGTGATAAAGTGCCTTCATTATCACTGCATGGCAAATAACCCATGCCATCCACAGCCTGCAGTACTTGTGCCAGTCGTTGGTATTTCGGTTGCTGGAGCGATTCTGAATATATGTACACGTTCTCGAACAGATGTTCATTCTCTTCTTCCAGCAGGCTTATTAGAACGCATATTTTCCCGAATTTTGATGGGCCTGTGATGATCAGAGCACTGTATTCGGAAATATGCTTTCATGTCGCGATTGGTGGGAGATAGCTTCATCTTCAGCATGACTGCATATGGGTATAGTATAATCTTGCTTGATGATACACATGTTACCTCTAATATCTTGTGGTGCATGCGGTGCTAACTATGGTGCTAACTGGGGTGCATGTGGTGGTAACTGGGGTGCATGTGGTGCTAACGGGGGTGCATACGGTGCTAAGTGCGATGCATGCAGTGCTAACTGCGATGCATGCGATGTTAACTGTGGTACATGCGGTGCTAACTGTGGTGTGCGTGGAGCTAACTGTGGTGCATGTGGTGCTAACTGTGGTGCTAACTGCAGTGTGTGTGGAGCTGATTGTAGTTGCAGAAAACCATTGTTACAAGTTTTAAAAAGTCTCTTCGAAATATCACTCCAGGTAAACTGCCTCTGGAAGATTTTACATTCAAAAGTTTCACTTGAACTTTTTATTCTGCAGGTCGTTATATCTTGTCGATGTATGATGCACAGAGCTGTGGATGCTTTACCACAGAAGCGACAAAGCAGATACATCACTAGGATTTTAAATCCCTAATGTTCGAAGTCTAAAATGAAACTGAAAAAAAAGTATAAAAGGAGCATATTTATACTTTTCTCGCTCTGTTCACCGCGATCTCTCGAAGAGGTAAGTCAGCAATCTACCATTCGAGCTGCACATTCCCGGATACAGGTTCTGCGAGACATAAAGCAAGATAGTTAAAAGACTGTTACATGGCGACACAGGCATAAACGCCCTGGACGAAGTGTGCAAGCAGCAACACATTGTCTAGTCCCAGCTCAAGGATTTGCAAGCCAGGCACAAGACAGACAAGATACTTGCACAGTAGACCGTTGAGATTAGAAAAACATCAGATACTGGACTCGGTGAAAAAATTGCCGCTTGGGGCGTATCCAACGTGATGAAGGCCAAGGTGAAGATTAGAATGAGGAATAAGAGCAAGAGAAATCCACAGGTTAAAATAGGAACAGGTACAGAGATCAAGAGAAAGGCACACGTGAAACAACAAGCAGGGACAAAAGGTAGAAAAGCATGCAAGGCAAAGAAAACATCTACCGGCGGATTTTTTCCATTACCTTTGCTTGCACTCAGGGCCCTTGGGGGCCTAATCGGAGCCACGAGTGGTATCTTCCGAGCCGTTACCACAGCATCGAATGAATGGAAGCAATTGTCCGAGGCACAAAGACACATTCCAAATATGGAAACTATCGTTATGGGGAAAAAAATGGCCAAGGCCTCTACTTAAGGCCATACCCAGTAGGAGGAGGAAGTATGCAATAATCGACAAATCAGGAAGAGGCGTTAATGTAATATCTACCGAAACGACCACACACGAACGTAGATTTGGAACTTTTTACATGCAAATTGGAAATACCACATTTCAAGGGAGTGTTTATAAGAGATGCTTTGCCCCCTAAATCTAAGTGAGATGAATGTGCCATAGGTAAACTGGTCACGACAGCTGAGCCCTGTATGCACTGGGTAGTTTACGTAAAAAAGGGTAAACATGCAGACTATTATGATAGTTTTGGGAATTTGTATCCTCTACCCGAATTGCGATGATACCTGAAATATACCAAAGTAACGTACAACTACGAAGCTGAGCGGAAGACTAACACGTGGAACTGTGGACATTTGTGTCTTCGCTTCCTGGTTCGTTCGTATAAGTAATTGCATAAAATGGCTATACATTGTGAGGAAACAATAAGTCATGTCGATAACGCTCATGATATAGCCTCTTATGAAGTAGACGACATTGCAAGGCACTTTGATCATTCGCTGTGCCCCTACACAGAATACGAACTATATAATAATTCCAATACTCTTAAGAGTGTCATCAGATGCAGCCAAGATATCGACTTTATGAAATTGAATACTATTGGACCGATGCTGAGGTTCGAGCCACGCATCTACGAAGCTGGCAAAACACACGAGTCGTCACGGCCTGTAAACAACTTGCAGTCAACAAGATAAGAATAAACTGCAATTTGGCCAGTGGCACATACATACCTCAATGGCAGGCCGAGCAATACTCTGCACGAATTTTCGCCTACAGTCCCTTCAGGTTTTGAACTGGTCGTAGTACCGGAAAGCATAATTTAGGTTTTGGTCGTCGTGATGAGACCACACAAGGTGGTCGTGACAGTCGTCGACCAGCATGGAGAGTTGGTGAACTTTTGAAACGAATAAATCACCCTGCGTCTGCATTTGAGAAGATTGGAATATGATTTATGGCTACCAAAAGCAATAAAACAAAGTGTCATGCAAAACCTGCAATCAGTTTATCAGTATGCTGTAGCTCTCCAAGAAGTTAACACATGCTAGCGATATTTTCTTGTGCAGTCTCGGCTTTGAAGTAAAACATCATGGAATATTACCTGAACATCGAAGAGCCGGTCGTTTTTGAAGAGAGCGTAACGAAGATGGAACTTCACGCGTACCAGCCTTTCCTGACCGGACCATACACACTTCCATCGGAAGTTCGGATAGCAGTCCAACAACAAGATATCTGCTCTCTTCCTTGCCAGTCTTTCCTACGAATTAGGGGGTATCTGATGAAAGAAGATGAAGACAACCCGACATAGACGAAAATAACGCGCAATGGAATTCTTCACCTGATCGATCGCATCACATATTTTCTCAACGGTGTCGAGGTGGACCAGTCGCGAGATGTGGGCATAACCTCGACATTCAAACATTACCTTTCGCTCATGCCGAATGAGCTGTCTGCGGCCAAGATGGCAGGCTGGGGAATCGAAGATGAATACAGTGTTCTTGTATACCCTGGAGGCAAGTTTGAAGTGTTCATCCTGGTCTCCATGCTATTCGGATTTGCCGAAGACTAGAAACAAATATTGATTATAAATAAACTAGTACCACCTAGGTGATGTAAAAGTAAACATATGAAATCCTAGATGGCGGTCTCAGCAATGTATAAACAAATGACAAAAAAAAACCACTAAGTCGGCTGCATTCGAAGGAATGAGTAAAGGCGAGAGGAGTGGTAGTGGTGGTGGAGGGGTTCATTTGCCTGCCTGATGTGTCGCTAGGGGGGGAGGGACCTCCGAAAATGTAAGTTTTTAAATAATTTTTTTTATCAATATATTTTTAATAATAACAGTTAATAATAAATATTTAAAACTTTTTTTTACAATTTTGTAAAGAAAATATAATTCTTAAAAAAAATTTATTTATTTGAATTTTTTGAGTTTTCAAGGTTACAGGTCACCAGGGTAGGTCAAGGTCAAGGTCACCGGCATTCCAACACGGCGGACAATATGGCCACTGGCCGACCGGAATGACAGAGTATGAACAACTCCGAGTTCCGGTCCCAGGTCCCGATGACCTAAATCAACCATAATCATTCTACTGACAACATAATTGACATGCTTCAGGACCCTGTACAGGCTCCCCGAACATTTCTGTAGCTGCAGGCAATATCCCTTCTGCTTTTGGGGGTTGTACAGACACATCAGCTGTCCTTGGAATACCTATTCAGGAATTTTCTAGTAATATCATGCTTTTATTCGGTCACTGTTGGTTTTAATGTGCCGCCGGATAAACTCTTGGATGTCGGCTAGTCTCTGATTTAGTTTACCGGCATACAATGAGGTGGTTGCTCACGGGACATTCGAACAGAAGGTCACCAGGAAAGCGGAGTTCTCTCCCAAACAGCATCCTCGGAGGTGTTTCTCTTATTGACTCTGGACTGCCGAACGATATGCCAAGAGAAATAAGGATACCTCGGAGTCTCATTCCTTATTGGTTGCCTTTCAAGAAGATGGNAGAGAAATAAGGATACCTCGGAGTCTCATTCCTTATTGGTTGCCTTTCAAGAAGATGGTCAGATACTTCCAGTATGCTTAAGCTTCTCGAGCAATCTATCCGAATGAGCACGTGATGCCATTGTTCGACTTCTCTTCACTCCCAGAATCCTTGATAATTCTTAAAAAAAGAGTGGGTTCAAACTTTCGCCCTTGATCCGAATGAAGCTCGAATGGCACTCCAAACCAGGAGAATACATGCTCTACAAGACATCATCAGTCACAGTCCCGGCCTCTGGGTTTGAACTTGGTATGACCTCTGGCCACTTGCTTCTTAAAAAGTTTGAAAANCATCAGTCACAGTCCCGGCCTCTGGGTTTGAACTTGGTATGACCTCTGGCCACTTGCTTCTTAAAAAGTTTGAAAATATCTCTTCACTTAGTTCCTTATATTTAATCTGAAATACAGACATTTGCCGCGGGAAAATTTGACGGTTTTATAGGTTTGCATACACTGTGTACACGTATGCACCTTATCTTTCGCTTTTGGCTGCCACCTGTATGGTCCAGTNCACTGTGTACACGTATGCACCTTATCTTTCGCTTTTGGCTGCCACCTGTATGGTCCAGTTCCTGCACCAATGAAAATTCTGGTAGACTAATAGGCCTATTATACATCAGTAACTCGTCTTCAAACTGTCCTGGGTGAGTTGTCTGATAAGAAAAGGCTTCAAGACGCTACAGTGATTTGCAAAATAATTATATTTTCATGAAATGGTTCTGTTTCTAAGTAGACCTATTATTTATGTGAACTGTTAGGCAGTCTTCTGCAGCGCGTTGTAGGAGACCAGACAAGACACCCTCTTCCAGAATATTCTAATGGCTAATAAGCGGCCAAAAACGTTAATATCAAAAACAGCTTCGTAACTTTACTTATGTTTATAGTCCATTCACGGTTTCGTACAACTTTTCTGAAGCCTTGCCGTAGTTATACTTCCAGGATATTCCTCCACCTCATACAAACAAAGCTTAACCGAGTCTGTAAAAAAAAATACATTAGAGGACCAACGCGCCGCATTCGTGCGCACTCAGTGTAATAATATTTTACATAAGAACTATTTATTACTAATACATCTATATTCTCCCTGTTTTTTCTTATATTTAGTATAAAATATAAGTAAAAGTTCAATTCAATTAAAAATAGTGGTTTGTTTTTTAAGTCAACATAAGTGATACACGCCATATTTAGTAAACAACAAAACATGCCATATATGGGGTGAATTTTCAAAGGTTTGATTTAAGAAGTGTGAATAAACCGCAAATAGATTGCACTAATTTATTCTGCTAATCCGTGCTCCGACCACATTAGATCATAGGAAAAACTTTTCTCACCAGACACGAGGCTGCGTGGACACAATAGGTTAAGCATCTGACTTCGAGACGGAGTTTTCAGAAAATATGTATTGATAAACCTATGAATGAAACCATTTCTACATTTTATATATTTCTCAAATGCCAAAAAATGCACTGAAATAACATAAATGGGTAAAATAAATGGTATGCCAGCTGTCATATACGTGCTTTATGCCAGCAGACTAAATGGTAGGTCAACTAACATATTAAAAATAAGTTTTTTTATTCCTATAAACTACACCGAGACATCCAGCCACGCTGAAGATCCAATGAAAAGTTTTTATAAATCGCGTAATATTTATGGGATGGCAATATTTATATTTGGAATCATGCGTCTTTAGGAATATGAATAATTGTTAAGATTCCCTTTTTTTTATTATTTGTTACGTTTAATTTTCGTGGAGTTATAATTTTTCTACAGAAATACGTAGATATATAAATCCTGCAGAAAGAAAATTTACGTCTGCATNTTTTCGTGGAGTTATAATTTTTCTACAGAAATACGTAGATATATAAATCCTGCAGAAAGAAAATTTACGTCTGCATACAAATTATATTAGAGATACGGAACAGCGCTAACTTGCCGCGGTGAATTTCTTTATTTGTATGTGGCCGTAAATGTAGAAGTTATGTGCAAAGTGTTTTAGAGCCGGCATGGGAGGACGGTCGGCCGTTAATTTCGCCGTAACTGCGTGACGCGTGTGGGAAGACACGTGCGGACGGCGGAAGGGAAGGTGGAAGGACGAGCAGGGAGAGGTTCGGCATTCCCAGTGCTCGAGGTGTTGGAGTGATAGGCGGTGTGGCGGGACAAGGCAAGGTGCTCCGCCGCCGGCAGTAAACTGTCACGCAATTCCGATAGCGCGGCGCCCAGCCTGCGAGAGGACCACACGCGCGGGCCTAGCCTCGGACCACCAGCCAGGCGCACCCAGTCCTCCCATATTTTCTTCACATCTTCCGAATCAATCCTTTAAAAACTCACCCCATTTACGATGTGTTTGGTTGTTTCCTAAGTATGCCATTTATCGCGAGCGTTTTATACTTCTACTAACAACAAATTGCCTTGTTTCTGGTTAAAAAGAACTTACTTTTATACAATTTATTTAAATAATATTATCTAATTCATTATTAGTAACAATAAAACAGTGAGAATACGGGTGTGTTGGTACTGCCTAGTAAGAAATAGTTATAATGCGAAATACGATTACACTAAGTGCTCACTAATGTGGTGCGTTGTCCATTTGGTGTAATTTTCTAGACATAGTTAAGCTTTGCATGAGGCGGAGGAATAACCTGAACGTATAACTTAAGCAGGGCTTCAGAAAATTTGTAAGTAACTGTTGAGGGACTATAGTCATAGCCAGACGGGGACAGGCAAACTTCGCGAATTTATTCGAGGACAAGGCAGACTACAAACACACTTATAGTTCATTTACTTGTGCGATTCGTTCATAATTAATTAGACACACCGCGGACTCGCAGGTCCGCTTTCGTGATTGGATGACTTGAATTGCCAGTACCTTCAGCTGTCTGCTCTCGAATTGCGAACGTGTAGTATAAGAGAAACTTAATTCTCATTGGCTCCAATCGCTTACAAAAAGAAAAGACGCGTGGCCAATAACCAGATCCAAGACACAGATTTCTTCGGAATACGGAGATGAACCGCGAACTCCAGCCCCACACGCCGTTCTCCAATCAGCGGCTGGTAACATACATGCCAACCGGCAGCCCAGCCAGTGTGAAATTCGCAGCATGCAGTAGCCAATCAGACGCTAGGCCCGTGTCCAGAGCTCTACGCAGCCACTCAGAGAATGCTTACGCCCACATCAGAGGAACTACCACGCCATTTCGTCTCTGTGAACTGGCTTGCTCTGTGGTAAAGTAGCACACTGAAAAAAGTACATCGTGGCGGCTATAAAGTGTTTTGTTAGTATTCACCCTGCCAAATATTTGTGTTGTAGCTACAAAAATTTGGTATTCAGCTCAAAAGTTTTGGCAGGGTGAATAACAACAAAACACTTTATAGCCGCCACGATGTACTTTTTTTCACTGCGGAATAACACATAGGTAGGGACAGCAGTTTTTCGCGAAAATATTTATGGCCATGCTAGACTTCAATATCCTACGCCCACAACCCCAACTTCTTTTGGTTATTGGCAGCATGTCTACGTGAGTAGGCATGTTCTTATTTCACTGGGTCAATCGTAGTAAAGAAATCCGATATTGAACGTTCATGGTTAGCTGACAGACACTTGAGGAACGTAACATTTAAAACCATCTAATCACGAAGGTGCAAATAAACTAAAGTGTTTTGGAGTACAACTGGTCTTGAAATCTTTTCGCGAAAAACACCTGTCCCATCACATAGGTTATAAATGTCTAGTCTGCGTGTAAATATTTTAGCAAATAACCGGTTGCCCTAGTCGTAGAAGTATCAAGGCAGCAGCAGTAAGACTGATGACGCTAGGATGCGGAACATAGTACTCGGTTCGCTTCCATTCGTATGGCACTGAGAGGCGATATCCGTGCGAGAGATCCAACCATCAATGTATAAGTCACACAGTTATGTAAGTTCACGTCAGTAAAGTACGTAAGCTGTACCACAATCAGCTTGCCGGGTTAGTTTACAATCTTTCATTCGAGATGTTTTCGAAAATACTGAAAAAAAAATCACACTAATGAGATACAAATATATGTAAACATTGATACAAGATTATAACATTTCACACATCTTGGTTTAACACTTGCACAACATTAAAATTAATATTATATTATACTTACATTGATAAACAATATATACAGTGCAAAATATTTTATTTTAACCAAACAATATGTATAGTAAGATATACTATACATATTTATATTGTTTATTATAACAATATACTACTTCAAAAATGCAAATAATTATGAAAATTTAACTTTATGTATTAACTATCCAGTTTTAATTTATTTCNAATATACTACTTCAAAAATGCAAATAATTATGAAAATTTAACTTTATGTATTAACTATCCAGTTTTAATTTATTTAATCTCTTTATAAGTAAAAATAATATTTATTAAAATAAACTTATATAAATTTTCAGTTAATTTTGTATGTTTTTTTGAGGTGATGTTTGCCACCAAAGTGTGAATCGTTAATTGTCAGTGTTTGTGGTTTTATATAGTTTATTAATATCAAGCCCATTAAGTTTTTATAAGTATAATATTTATTCAACTTTTGAAGCAATGAATCAATTTTTTTAAGTAAAAGTTACAAAAACATTACTTATAAATTTATATTGTCATGCATGTGTATAACTTGGAATTGTTTAATTTTTACGTAAATTTATATCGTTTTCAAATTTTACGCAAATATTTTTAATAAATTAACATGAATTGCCAGGAGCATACACAAATAATAACAAAAAAAAATTGTTTTCCTCAATTTTGAGTGTGTGCTAAAACCATTAATAAATAGAAGACTTCGTCTTCATTTGAAACTACGATTATCATTATTAGCTCAATTTTGATAAATAAATAAAACGAAATTTGTAAACATTATAAAGTTATAAAAAATTTTTAACTGTCTTTCAATGCTACAGGATGCAAAAGATAAAGATTATTTTACATGTAAATAAAACAGCAGTGAAACTGTAAACGTGAATAACATTACACCTTAACACTTCCTCATCGTTCAAATAATATGATTCAGTCATGAGGCAATGTGTTTTTATACATTACAATGTACTTATGCTGGAGAAGTGGAGACAAGTATTACAGCACCAGGGAACCATCAATGTGGCGTTCACCTGAAACATGTAGGTGGTTTGTTTCGAAGCNGGAGACAAGTATTACAGCACCAGGGAACCATCAATGTGGCGTTCACCTGAAACATGTAGGTGGTTTGTTTCGAAGCGCTTATGGTAGAACGGCCACTGCATAGAAAGCAGTAAAATCCTTTCATTCTACTATTACATATCCATTCAAGACATATTTTTTGCTCATGATTTTGCACCCTCTCCGGTAACTTTCCGCGAGACAGGTGGCTGTGATAATGACCAGCATGATTTACATACAGCTAGCTTAACTGGTGCTACAAAATAAGGGGATCAAATGAGCTTTGAAGCATATGAACCTGCGCAGCTTTCATTTATGCCAACCTTCTGAAGCTAATAAAGACACTTGACCAATCAAGTTCTTCAACTACAGATACACCCACTCAGAAACCCCACACGCCTATCTCAGAGCTGCAACTATTTCCAAAAGCAAATTCAACAAAAATAAGAAAACATGGTCTCTCAAACCAGAAATAATGACTTCGTCGCCAGTAAAAACAAACATGAAAACAAGGAAAATGAAGGAAAAGATTGAATGTGAGAGGGAAAAAAAAAACGGGAGGATAAGATCACGTGAAAAGGCCGGCTGAAAGACGAAAATTTAATAATGTGTTTGAAAATAAAAACTAGGGGAAAACCTATTAATGTCCTGGTCGTGAGTTTGACTTTGATGACGCCTATGTACCGTGTAATATATGTAGATGTAGTATATAGTGGAATGAAGCAAGTTCCGTCTACAAAGGCGATGGACCTTACATATGCGACAACGTTTGGAGAGACATTTCTAACTCTTGACCTCCTAGANTTCCGTCTACAAAGGCGATGGACCTTACATATGCGACAACGTTTGGAGAGACATTTCTAACTCTTGACCTCCTAGTCGTCCAAGAGTACGCAGAGTACACTATTATAATAAAACATTTGTCTCTCCATTGCATTTTTTAGTAGTTTAAATGTTGTAGTAATTATATCCATATTACGTTTTCAGTTTTGAAATAAACGTTTGAAGTTTATCCTTTTTTATTTTTGGTTTGTGCTTAATCTTGGTAGAACTTTCCAATGCGCGTTTGTTCTTCTGGATCTGCGGAGACTTTTTGGAGGCCCAGGTGGACGGCCATGCACCTAAACTTGTCAACCGATCNCTGCGGAGACTTTTTGGAGGCCCAGGTGGACGGCCATGCACCTAAACTTGTCAACCGACCCTCCAGATACACTTCGTGCCTCCCCTTCAGTGCTTCTCCCAGGTCACCTGAGCACAGCGCACAATGGCCGTACCCGACCCCAGCGCCTAACATGCGAATGTGCATTCGACGAGAAAGACAAGTAGGAGGGGAGGTGCCTTGATGCTTGGTGCCCACCCACCCCCCTCCCTGCCTGGATTAACCACGGCCGAAATGACTTCGCCGAAGTCGAAAAGAAATCTCTTGAAGGTTTTCTTTCTCTCTTTTTAATGTCCCCCCTTCCGCTTTCCACAAGGACGGCCTGAGAAAAACGTCAAACACGAATAAAAGAGTTCCGCTTCTGGTGGCGATTCACTTTGCGCGATTGCCTCCTCCCCTGGGGCACTAATTTGGGGGAGCCGGGGTTGAAATAAAAAAAAAAATGTGTCAGCGGACGGTAAAGGGTTGCGTTTGTGATCTCCGCGGCGAAGAACGGCAAGGAAGTAAGTGGTGAGAAAGGTGTTTTCTGAGGAAGGGGGAACAGACTTGGCCATTCATACGTCAACTACTGCGGCGAGTGCGCGAATGCATAATGAACTTGGCGCGTCTTGGGATCCTTCGCGGAGGTCGTTGAGAGAAAGGTCCTTCGAAGCGCAAGTCCTCCTCGGTGATCCACAAGTCGATCGGACCTGACGNCGCGGAGGTCGTTGAGAGAAAGGTCCTTCGAAGCGCAAGTCCTCCTCGGTGATCCACAAGTCGATCGGACCTGACGTCTCAATGGAAACATCCCCAACAGTTTCCCCGACTATAATAATAGGGGAACAAGGGGGTTGAGCTCTCTACACGCCGTAGGCACAAACGTAGAAACGTCGCTCGCAACGGAAGTGAACTTTATTGTTGCTGCCCTACAAAAAACATGTTCGCTCTCGTAAACTGCCGTTTCAAGGGCTGATTCATTAAAAGAACTGCGCATTAGCCGTTTACTCTTAAGCAGCTGAACGGCGGAGCTGTGAAGCCTTGATAACATCTTCGCTGGCTGCATCGAACGACAACTAAGAAACTATACAATAAAAGTAGGATTTGGTTCATGCTAGAATAAAAGAAAACGCTAATGTAGTGTACAGGGCGTAAGGGGAAGTGCGTAACATGACCTATTGACTGCTAAAACCTGTTGTTCGGCGTTCAACCCCTTCCGTACAGGATAAGGTGTATGGATGCTAATCGATTGTCTGGTAAATACGTTAAGGCCCTTTTCAATCCCCACTTCAGGACTAGGTAAAGCAAGCGCATTTGTAGTTTGGATGTATTTGTATTTATCACACTTGCAAAAACTTCGGACTTACTAACTTGTGAATGCAACAACTATAGTTAATAAATTATCGAAATATCTAATTAATTTTTCGATGATTTAAAGTTAACTGCAAATAATCATGCTGCTTAATGAAGCACATGTGAACTTTGATTTTTAAATCAGNTTTCGATGATTTAAAGTTAACTGCAAATAATCATGCTGCTTAATGAAGCACATGTGAACTTTGATTTTTAAATCAGCTTTTCTAAACCATGTTAATCACAAAATTTCTTGTTCATTGTTAATAGTATCAGTTTTTTCCTGCGCTGCTTTTCTTATTGAAGTATAACGGAACTGTAATGCCTACCGTATTTGCAGTTTCGTTTCATGATATAATAAATTGGGAATAATGCATTATACAGAATGATTCTAAAGTATCTAAACAACTCTCAGAGTAATGTTTTTTTCCAGCCAAAAAAAAAAAATACTTGTTTGCATAGTACCAAAATTAGATTGTTCATCTCCGTTTTGAGCCAAAAAAATTAGACTGTCAACAAAGCATTTTGTTGAATCAACTGTATATATTTCTTTGGCCACTCATTTCATTGTCTTCGTTCAGAATTACATATTTTTAATTCTTGTGACAATTAGGATTTATTGATGCATTGTATATCAAATCCCAATAAAACAAGTTCAACAGGAACCTAAAAATTAAAGATATAAAACTTAAAATTTTATACTGACGTACGTTGTCCAGTANAAAAATTTTATACTGACGCACGTTGTCCAGTATTTGAAATGTATCTATTTAAAACATTCGCGTCTCATTAGAGACCACTTAGGCTGAGGTCGCTACGGTGTAGTGTTCGGTAGCAATTTATCTAAGTTTCAATCTCGGTCGGGCTTATACTATTTCCATTTCATGTTAACCGTATATTTTTATGTACATAGCCACCTCGTGTAAACCCACCACGAGCGGCANTTCGATGATTTAAAGTTAACTGCAAATAATCATGCTGCTTAATGAAGCACATGTGAACTTTGATTTTTAAATCAGGTTTTCTAAAACATGTTAATCAAAAAATTTCTTGTTCATTGTTAATAGTATCAGTTTTTTCCTGCGCTGCTTTTCTTATTGAAGTATAACGGAACTTTAATGCCTACCGTATTTGCAGTTTCGTTTCATGATATAATAATTTGGGAATAATGCATTATACAGAATGATTCTAAAGTATCTAAACAACTCTCAGAGTAATGTTTTGTTCCAGCCAAAAAAAAAAAAATACTTGTTTGCATAGTACCAAAATTAGATTGTTCATCTCCGTTTTGAGCCAAAAAAATTTGACTGTCAACAAAGCATTTTGTTGAATCAACTGTATATATTTCTTTGGCCACTCATTTCATTGTCTTCGTTCAGAATTACATATTTTTAATTCTTGTGACAATTAGGATTTATTGATGCATTGTATATCAAATCCCAATAAAACAAGTTCAACAGGAACCTAAAAATTAAAGATATAAAACTTAAAATTTTATACTGACGTACGTTGTCCAGTATTTGAAATGTATCTATTTAAAACATTCGCGTCTCATTAGAGACCACTTAGGCTGAGGTCGCTACGGTGTAGTGTTCGGTAGCAATTTATCTAAGTTTCAATCTCGGTCGGGCTTATACTATTTCCATTTCATGTTAACCGTATATTTTTATGTACATAGCCACCTCGTGTAAACCCACCACGAGCGGCAATAACCGCTGCTATACGACGCGGTATTGAGAAGTGGCCGCGGGTGTCCAGTGGCAGGCCACGCATTTTCGATGGGTGAGAGAGTCAGTGAACGTACAGGCCATGGAAGCAGTTTGACATGGTGGTCATCCAGGACCTCTTGGGCGATGTGTGTCACATGCAGTTGCACATTATCCTGTTGTCACAGGGCCCAGGTTAGCTCTGAAGATGGGGGACAACAACAGGCTCCAACACCTCTGTGATGTAACAACTGCTGGTCAGCGCAACAGCGATGCGGACTAGGTGCGAGCGGGACTGTAATCTGAAGGTATCCAATACCATAACTCCAGGTGTGGGCAGGTATGACGGTGCATACTGCATGATTCAGCCAGCCGTGAGCCACGGTGCCGGCAGACACGGATCCGACCATCTTGTGTTACAAGGAGAAGCGGGATTCATCNTCAGCCAGCCGTGAGCCACGGTGCCGGCAGACACGGATCCGACCATCTTGTGTTACAAGGAGAAGCGGGATTCATCGGAGAAGACGATGGTATGCTATTCGTCCCTCCAGGTTAGACGCTCTCCGCATCATTGCAGCCACGGGCGCCTGTGTTGAGCAGTCAGTGGCAGCAGCAGTAATGGGCGCAGTAATTGGACACGATGTCCTGATGCTGCAGACAGCGATGATCCGCGCGTATGAACACATATTGATGTGTCACATTCCTGAACTTCTGAGTGATAGTGTTTTATGTGGCTGTACGGTCGTTGATGTGACGGTGCCGTAGGCTTCCTGCACGTCGCTCAGCCCATCCCTCCTCGGCCCACTGGTCCCATATTATCCGCTTCACTGTGGTTGCATTTCTTCACAGGCGAGAACCAATTTTGCGGTAGGATAATCAACAATTCCGATAGGCCACGATTCTCCTGCGATGAAAGACGGTAACCTGTTCATGTGGTTGTCGTGTTCTTCAACGCGGTGTGCTTAATCCGTCTGTGCGCACGAACGGTGGGGAGACACAATGCCACTACCACTCAGCGGCTCTCCTTTTATATACCGCCTACCAGTGTCACCATTGGCGCATATGTTGCGCCACTCGGCTTAACAACTAATCCGGTCATTATCCTAAAATACTCTACGAAATCTCCAATGTGGGTTCCTTCTGGTGCATTCTTCTTGATGTTGCAATTTTAATGGGCAGCGGTGTACGTAGTTTATGGAGGGTGTTGCTAGAGCAGGGGCAACGGGCTGTCAAGGAAGGTATCCGTCGTCTCTCAAGTATGACATCCCTACAGCGGGATGAAAAGGTGAGGGAAAATGGCACTACCCGGAGGAAACGCACCGATCGCCACGCTCCCCACATGAGAAAATCCGGCTGTGAACAGGCTGGGAATCGAACACAAGTCACCACGGTAAGGCTGGTATGCTAGTCGAGCTGTCCCAATGGTCCTCTCCTTCACGCAATTAATTAAAGAATTTTGAAATCAACGATTGAAGAAATAATCTGCTTCTAACTGCCTAAAGCCCCTGTCACACTATCAAATCTTTCCGTCGAACTGCTTCCAATAAATTTGGTAAAATAATGTTGTACAGTTATAACGTTATCGAAACGTCATAAACGCCGCCATATTTGTCTGAGAAAGTTGGAGGATGGCTTCAGTTTCCATCAATAATTTGAAGATTGGACCGGTTCTAAAATTTCTTTGGTGTTTGGCGGTCTCAGCCAATCAGAATCGTGCACGACAAAAATAGACTTTAAAATAACGAAAAATTGCTGGAAACAAAGTAGGTTATGATGATAATTAATTTATGTAGAAGATGTCTGAGTATGAATGCTATTTTAATTAACTTGCACATAATATTCCGAACATATTGGAATTAAATTTTATCGCGCATTAAACATCTCTGATAAATAAAATTTGAATATAGTAAAGGAGCGAAAACAAATTGCAACATTCTTTACATTTCGTCCTGTAATGGACTGAATGGAAAAACAAAAGCAATATCTCACTACGGAAATAATTTTTGAAAAATTATTGAAATTAAATTCTCTCAGTAAAGTAATTTGACAGTATTAAACATTTTCAAAAAAATTCTTAATTATTTGATAAAAAATTTTAGAGGGAAAAATTTGATGCCCTAATTTTGTCTTTAAATTTTATTGTCAAATATATTTTAAGGCTAAAATTTGAGAGTGTGACAGGAGCTTAATAACGGACACATTCACTATTATACTCCAAGTTAAGTTTGTAGCTATGCAGGGAAGTTCTTCTATGTATTTATTAACGTAGTATGAAATTATTATAATTAATCGACACCGAATTTAAACCACCTACTTTCTGGTTGTTTCGTAGAGGCATGAGTAATAAATAGCAAACCAATATTAAATTCACATTNAATTTAAACCACCTACTTTCTGGTTGTTTCGTAGAGGCATGAGTAATAAATAGCAAACCAATATTAAATTCACATTAGTAACATTTTCTTGTCGGATGTTTGAATTAAGTGAACGGGTCTGTAACAATGTTAATTTTAATTACGGGGAAATGATGCAGAGCAGGACGAAGAGTATGACATAAGCAGAGCTTTCAAAAGGGTTGTCATTGGACCACAGACAGGCTATATCCAAAAATGCATTAAGATCGAGAAGCGCCTGTTCTTAACAGCTTCATAGTGTAAATTATTTGTGAACACTATGTATCCTTATCCCAACGTAAGGTACAAAATTTCCTTCCGCCTTATGGTAACTATATACATAGATAAATATATGCTAATTTTACGCTATTGCTTATTTAAATGCATACAACCCCTAATGAAACCAACTTCAGTTGCTACCTTTCTGGAAATTACAATTTTTATAAGTTATTCCATTTTTTTTTATTACTGTAGATACATCAGCCAATAATTACTTCAAAGAAAAATGCAGCTACAGGAAATGTCACTTTCTTCTTGTTATTGAAGTGAACTATTTGAATCGTGGCTACAGAATATGCGAGGTTACAGAAGCGAAAATGATACGAGTATCATAAACATCTGCTGCCTGAGCCAAGGAAATGGCATCGCTTGCCAGCAGTGTGGCGGAAATTCTTTAGCCAGTCACTGCGTGGAAGCAAACTTACGAGACTTCGGTCCAGGCAACAAAGACTTTTCGCACCGTTGTGTAGGTTATCAGATACACAATATGTTGCGAATAGTCTCGCACCGCCGACAAGCAACTTGGTCTGAAGACAAGAGACTGCCACTCAATTTCGCTTCTGTATATAGTCTATTTGCCGTGTTTTCACACTTTTCGAATCGAACATTTGGAAAATCACTTAAAGTATGACGTGTGTGTTTGTTTCGTAAACATGTCGTGTATGACAAGCGTTTTATACTTGTGTTAACATAAAAGTGGCCCATTTTTATAAAAATTAACATTTACTTATATTTAATTAATAAATTATAATATTAAATTAATCATTAATGTGAACAAAAACAGGGAGCTAATAGGTGTGGTGGTAATGACTAGTAAGAAATAGTTCTTATGCAACATACTATTGGACCGAGTGCGCACGAATGCGGTGCGTAGTCCGTTTGGTGAAGTTTTCAAGACTCTGTCAAGCTTCATTTANTCTTCTCCGCGTCTTTTTAATGCAAGAGGAATAAGACATAGAAAATTCCAAAAATGATGTCTTCAAGCCGTTGCACTGAGCGAGGTGGCGCAGTGGTTATACTTCGGACTCGCATTTGAGAGGACGTCGGGGTTCGGTTCCCAATCCGGCCATCCTGATTTTGGTTTACTATGGTTTCTCACAATCACTTCAGGGGATTTCTCACATGATTCTTTAATATCAGACCTTGGAAGATTCCTTCCTCACTCCTGCTCCGATGAGCAAATTGCTTCGCCTCTGATGACCTCGCTGTCGACGAGATGTTAAGTCCTACTAGCTACCTTCAAGCCATTACAATTGTCATCATACGCTTCAAAATTCTAAATTAATAAATAAATTAATACCTTCAAAGTTTCTCAACATAACATACGTGGTAGTTAATTTTCGTTGAATGTTGATTATTTTCTAGATAACGCGGCATTGCGCTTGTTACTATAGGATCATCAATAACATGTAAAAACTTAAACAATTTTTGTAGACGATTTGTTTTAGTCGCATTGATACTTACCTCATTACAACTATGAGGACGACTTTGTTCTTTATAAATTTCGTTTTCCGCAAAGCAAACGGAAACTCTTGAATCCTCGAAGGTTTTCAGAATCTTATGGTTGGCCAATTAATAAATACTGTTACAAGACGTCGGACAGGCGTATTCAAGTTCTTGACGGATGGAGGTCTTAATATTAAAAAAATAACTAAATTTGATTAATAATATACTCAACAGCTATTATTTACAGCTTTAAACTATTTATCTCCACTATTACGCATACTATTTTCACAAGTGCAATATTTACGTAAAGTACATCTTAATTCTAATTAAAGTCCTTATCAAAGTCTTTATATTCGTTACAGTCACTTAATTCGCACTCATTATTTACACATATGAAATCTATTTNATGGTTGGCCAATTAATAAATACTGTTACAAGACGTCGGACAGGCGTATTCAAGTTCTTGACGGATGGAGGTCTTTATATTAAAAAAATAACTAAATTTGATTAATAATATACTCAACAGCTATTATTTACAGCTTTAAACTATTTATCTCCACTATTACGCATACTATTTTCACAAGTGCAATATTTACGTAAAGTACATCTTAATTCTAATTTAAGTCCTTATCAAAGTCTTTATATTCGTTACAGTCACTTAATTCGCACTCATTATTTACACATATGAAATCTATTTNAAGTCCTTATCAAAGTCTTTATATTCGTTACAGTCACTTAATTCGCACTCATTATTTACACATATGAAATCTATTTCCATAATTCCAAAAGTGTCACTCACGCATCTAGTTCAGTAGTCTCGCCCGCTAGTCTTTTCATTGCACCGATGCTCACTGTCAGCAGGCTTAACTCCCGCTGGTCACTTTCGTCGCCACTCGTCGCTCTGCTAGCTCGTCGCTTCGCTATCTCCACACACCAGTCGCTTAAGTTCACGCAATACTCCATACTCTCATATGTATGCTCGTAGGCCCGTCGTGGCTTACAGGGTCTCGCTGGCCCTATTTAGAAGGTTCACTGCACCCCGAGTCTCGCTGATAGAGANAGGCCCGTCGTGGCTTACAGGGTCTCGCTGGCCCTATTTAGAAGGTTCACTGCACCCCGAGTCTCGCTGATAGAGACTACCTACGGCAATCACCAGAACTTTACTTCAATGATAACCCCAGAAATTCAATCCGCTGTAAGTTGTAGATCAGGNCTACCTACGGCAATCACCAGAACTTTACTTCAATGATAACCCCAGAAATTCAATCCGCTTTAAGTTGTAGATCAGGAGCGCACGAGTCACAATTGTCTAATCGAGGCGGCACGCGGCGGCTTGCCTTTGTAAATCGCTGCCTGATTCTGACACTTATACCACCATGACTTCCACACACTCCTTCGTTCGCAGTAGCTTGACGGGGCAAGGGAAGCAATGCAGATCAGTATCACGTACCAATACTTTTACGATTTTAGGTTGAGAGATAAGTATGCTTCAAAATTAATTTATTTTTACTTTTTAAATATGCCAATACGGGTGATTTTTAAAATCCCCACTAAGAAAGAATAGAATTCAGGATTGAAGGAGGAGAGAATAAACTAGCATGACAGTGTTACTCACTTACCGTTGCAGCTTTTTTATCCGGTGGGAATACATCCCACGGCATTGCTTTGCAGGCAGTATTTAAAGTAAAATGTCAAGACCAATTTGGAATAGATGCAACATGAACTGAATAAAGAATCAATGTTATGCTCTAAAACTACGAACATCAAAATGATTAAAAGCAGGTTGGGTGGACTGCAACAATAAATATGCTCTTTCTTAGCGTAGNTAAAACTACGAACATCAAAATGATTAAAAGCAGGTTGGGTGGACTGCAACAATAAATATGCTCTTTCTTAGCGTAGCCTACATTAAATAAAAAAGACTGAACGAAATACTGAATTGCAGTTACATCGCACCAAGAGTGTGTCTATTCTGTCTTCCTATTCTCTAGTACCTGCAATACGGTGGCAGATATTTCATTCAATAGTGTATGTAGCATAATTTTTTAATTGTGGTTATATGTGATGGCCCAGTTTTCAAGGTGGAATGAATGATCGCATTTGATTCCTTTTGAGACAATCTGGCCTGAGAGTGTTTAAGGTTAAAATTAATTAATACCGTTCACTTTATTCTGGACAAGAAACCGTACTCTTAACGGTCCAACTAAACATCTCACAAAAAGTTGGGAATATACATAGAGAGTGCAAAGACGTATGGAATATGGNCTCTTAACGGTCCAACTAAACATCTCACAAAAAGTTGGGAATATACATAGAGAGTGCAAAGACGTATGGAATATGGATAAAAGAAAGCGTAGCCATTAGAAGTTACCAACGGTATTCATGCAAAACGTGAAATTCAAAGTATTTCTAACAAAAAACATTGTCCCAATATCACAGACAAATAAATGCGAAAGCACAACAAAAGTAACTTAATGGTGTCACTGCAGCTTAGTACCGTGTATATCCTCCATGTGCATTGTACAGTAGGGTGGGTCGTTTTTTCTTATTTCTCGATATTGTAAAGGGCACAGCGATTGAAAGGTGCTAAATGGTATTGGTATTCCATACGTAAAATTTTATTAAGTTCTATTGAGTTTTATTGCCTCCGGATTGTGATTAAAGATTTTAAAAAAATTGTTTTTCGAGGTTTTTTCTCAATAAATAATAATAAAATAGAAATACTTTAAACGAGTGATTAACATCGTATTTAATGAAAAATATACTTTGTTTTACTAATACTAAGCAGGAAGGTGTGGAGCGGAGTGATGATGTTACTAAAACTGCGCTTTCTCGTGTTTCTTTTTCTATATTAAGCAAGTGACCAGAATGTGTTACTGAGATATTGAAAGAATATTTAATTGTCACATCGCTCTAAAGAATGAAGCAAATATTTTTACACATGAATTAATTATCCAGAGTTTTTTTTACCGCTTTATCAAGTATATGTATTATGGTA
>NQII01009181.1:26676-53772 GCA_002778355.1 Clitarchus hookeri
ATATAAAGTTCGATTGCAATCGGAATTCATCTTCTGCCTCCGGATCCATCTCAAAACAGTCAAAAAAAGTCTTCAAGAAAGGTCTCACAGTATGGTATAGGAAATCACTCCAGGCAACGGTATGTAAAAAATGAAAATACAGAGCTCGTTAGATTAGTAAATGTTTAATAAAGAGATATAGAGAAAACATATATTTTACATTTTTACACAAATAATTATTACAATAAAGGGTTAAATAACAGCAAAATCTTTCTTGCTATCGAACTTCGGCATTGCTTTTCGTGACTATATTTGGGCTTTTATGAAGCCTTCTCTCTCACTTTTATCACATAAAGTGATTGAAGCCTCAGTCACCGCTTTGACTGCTCTTTCGACGGCTTGCGTATGACATGGTAGACGCAATAAAGGCAGTTCTCCTTCTCCTTTTTGTTCGATAAACAACAGGAGTTCTTCTTCGCTCACATGTTTTAATATTGGTGGTTCAGTAATATTTTCCTGCCAATCCAAAATATCGTAATATGATGATGCATCAAAGTTCAATTTCGGTAGCTGAAAAAGTCGCAAGCTATTTGATGTGGTCCTTCTGGCTTTCAGAAGTCAACAGGCTGCTAATTCACGAATGTGCGGTTGGGGGTCAGTCAGCATTGCAAGCAATAAATCTTCCGGGTGTGCGAAATAGCTATTTCTTTGAATGACTGGGTCGACAACTGCTTTCAAAGTTGTTGATAAATATCGGGTTTGCTCGATGAGTTTGAATAAGTTTCGTGCTCCATCCTTACAGCTGGGGTGGGATTTGACAGAAAACCATACCGGAGCGTAAGCCTCGACAATATATGTTGCATGGGTAGTTAGGCTACTTTTTGACGTTTACTCAGAGATTTTTGTCGCAATAGCTTTCTTTTCAGTGCTTTTGTAATTAGGCTTGTTGTGACAACATCTATGCCCCTATGAACATTTTTGTAGTCGTTCGTTGGTCAACTATGAAGCTGTGTTCTCTTACATGTATTTTTTTATGCTTNCGCAATAGCTTTCTTTTCAGTGCTTTTGTAATTAGGCTTGTTGTGACAACATCTATGCCCCCTATGAACATTTTTGTAGTCGTTCGTTGGTCAACTATGAAGCTGTGTTCTCTTACATGTATTTTTTTATGCTTNCCCCTATGAACATTTTTGTAGTCGTTCGTTGGTCAACTATGAAGCTGTGTTCTCTTACATGTATTTTTTTATGCTTAGGGCAGATACATTTAGAAATATCCCGACACTTGCAAGCCGAAATATCAAACAAAGTTTTACTTCCAAGACGAAACTCTTCCAACTTGTTTTGCGGTATTTTTGGGTGAGACTTGAGAAGGTTTTTGCACTTTAAATGATATGCCTTTAACATTGCTTTCACTCGTTTTTGTTCTACTGTAGGAATAGAAGCTTTAGTCCCTATTTATATACGTTTTGCAAGTACAATAGTCTCTATTTCTTTATAAGTGGGTTCTTTTTTAGATTCCCTCTCATGTTTTATCTAGTGTCGGGTCCACTCATAACACTTAATGATTTCTTCATATGTTGGTAACACATTGTCTTTTAAATCACATATATCACCAAACAACGCACATTTCCAATTGATACGAGTACGATTCATGGTTAAAATGCACGAGAAAACACAAACAAACAACCACACTCTAGTTAGCGACGGGTGACACTGGTTGTTATTGTCTCAAATTGCGTGTCATTTGTCGCGTCTAATGCCCCCCTCCCACTCCTCTTCACATCTTCTTGCGTAGTATTAGTAAAACAAAGTATATTTTTCATTCACTTCGATGTTAATGACTTGTATAAAATATTTCTATATTATTATTGTTTTATTAAGAACAAAACCTCGAAAAACAGTTTTTTTTTAATCTTTAATCACAATCCGGAGGCAATAAACCTCAATAGAACGTAATAAATTTTTACGTATGGATTGCCAATACCATTTAGCACCTTTCAATCGCTGTGCCCTTTACAATATCGAGAAATAAGAAAAAATGACCCACCCTATTGTACAGGTCCCTAATACGCCGTCACATACTTGTAATCAATGTGTTGATGTTATCTTCCGGACGGAGATCCCATTNGGTCCCTAATACGCCGTCACATACTTGTAATCAATGTGTTGATGTTATCTTCCGGACGGAGATCCCATTCCATCTGGGCAGCTGTTATGAGATCTGGAATTGTTTCTGGGGTTTTGTGGACAATTATAAACCGCTGTATTCAGTTGGTTCCATTGCACTCTCTGTTGATCACAATATAACTACATAACTCATACCACACAAACTGCTTTATCTCACAATACTTCAAAATTTTTNCTCTCTGTTGATCACAATATAACTACATAACTCATACCACACAAACTGCTTTATCTCACAATACTTCAAAATTTTTGTGAGGTGTATATATTCCTTGGGCATCTTACATTTCAGTGGTGTTTTTGCGGTAGAGTTGTAAGCATTCAATTCCTTTTTGAAACGTACATATGGTTAACTTCCAAGAGGCTAACTGGACACCTGCTCGGGGTTTCTAAGGTCCGTTGCCTGGTGCTAGCAAGTGCTGCATTTAGAAGGCGTCGTTTGATTCGGGGCGGGGTGATGTTTGCTGAGTCCTTTTCTGTGGGAAAAGTCAGCCGGGGCGTGGAACCAGCCACCTGACCCCACAGAGAGGGTTCCGTATTGCCTTTCCTTACCTTTACATCTCTCAGCGAAACCAATTTGACACCTTACAATCGCGTTTTTGTCAGTCCAGAGCGTGGACAGAGAGAGCCGTAAATTCTCGTGAGGATCTCCCGTATTTCAGTCGGTTACACGACGGCCTTTCACTGTTATTAGGTCATCGGCTCGGACTCTTGCACGGTCAAGTGAAATCTTGGGCGGACACAACGGAGGTGGGGTCAGGATTTCGCGGACTTTCGTTTTCAACTCTCTGTCTCTTTCTCTCTCCACCCACCCTTTTCCCTTCAGGGTCCTCTTTGGTCGTGATTGCCGGTTCACGTTAATGTGGCGAGGAGGCCGAACCGGAGATTGTCTCAGCCCGAATCCCGGCGTGGCCCATGATTTACGAGCGGAAAGTCGGTATCCCATGTGGCTTGGACCCCACTATAATCAAGAGATCCTGTTGACTTTATCGCTTCTCTGCATTATCTTGCGACGTAAAAANTGTGGCTTGGACCCCACTATAATCAAGAGATCCTGTTGACTTTATCGCTTCTCTGCATTATCTTGCGACGTAAAAACCAAACTTTAGATCAATAGCCCCTTTTTTTTTTTCGCCGTGACAACACATTTATTAAAGTATTTTCTCTTTACTGGCCTATGTACATGTTAAGCCGATGGTCTGCCCGATAAATGCATGTACAGCAACGGATATTTGTACGAAGTTGGTTCACTGATTCGTGTGGTAGGTTTGTTTTATGCGCTTCGTGTAATACTTTAATATCGCCAAACTTTGAGACAGACAAATGACGGCTGTTCAAGTCTCTATCAGTCCGATGCGTAAACTGCATTTCAGGGTGTTTGAGTAACACGTATTTGAAGGAAAATTATTAATGTTGCTTATTATTTGATTTCCTATGAAAGGAAAGGAATCTGTTCAGAGTAATTAAGAACAAACCTATACTTCTGAGGCCATGCTAGTTAGCAGAGATATCACGTTTCGAAACACCTCCGATGTCATTTTCGAATACATGCATTTGGAAAAAAATGTTAACTGCTTACATAACAATGTACAGAAATTTTCATATAAAACCAACAAATGTTTTTCATAATTTATCGGGTCGATAGTTTAGGCCTACCTCAATGATCCATTTTTACTTTCAAATGAAGTGGGAAGTCTGGGAGTTCCATCAGTTACAAAGAAATTGCTAAGATTTGTACGTTCGGGGTTTTCAGCTGTTTTCCGCCATATTGCAATAGTTGCTGTAAAAATGCAGTACGCACTACAGCAGTGGCTGTTAGCGTGAAAAGTGAAAAATTATTGAATTAAAAGCTTTATCAGAGCTGCACAGTGGGCACACTAGAGGGATGGTGTTCGCAACCCTCTTCAAAGTATCTCAATACTGGCTGTGGGGACCAAGTAGACGAGTAAGTTACCAGGCGCTGGTTGCCAAACGGCGTTCCAACTTTTGCTGGCCAGTGGTGCCATTTTGCTGGAATGTGTGGCTGGAGTTAGCGAAATAAGCAAATGTTTCACATCTGTATTATTATGTACTTTGTACGACAACTGTAGCCGTCGCCACGTATTTCATTAAGGCGTCTGTTGCAAGAGAGTTCATACTTGTATTAAGTACGCAAGACAGCCGCAAAGGAAGCTAATATAAAAACATATAGGATGAGGGCTATTCAACTGTTGTAGGAGCCAGATAAGGCAAAACCTGTAAAATATTGACGTTAATTTCAGGCTTAATTATTTAAAAAGCCTGGCATACTCCTTATTACAGGGATCACTGATAAAGCGTGGTTTTATTTGTTAGACTCTATGTACTCACAGAAAACTAACATTTGGGGGACACAAAATCTATACGCCGTTCAAGAAGCAACTGTGCATCCAGAGAAATTGGAGTTTCATGNTGTGGCTTGGACCCCACTATAATCAAGAGATCCTGTTGACTTTATCGCTTCTCTGCATTATCTTGCGACGTAAAACCCAAACTTTAGATCAATAGCCCCTATTTTTTTTTTTCGCCGCGACAACACATTTATTAAAGTCTTTTCTCTTTACTGGCCTATGTACATGTTAAGCCGATGGTCTGCCCGATAAATGCATGTACAGCAACGGATATTTGNTTTTCTCTTTACTGGCCTATGTACATGTTAAGCCGATGGTCTGCCCGATAAATGCATGTACAGCAACGGATATTTGTACGAAGTTGGTTCACTGATTCGTGTGGTAGGTTTGGTTTATGCGCTTCGTGTAATACTTTAATATCGCCAAACTTTGAGACAGACAAATGACGGCTGTTCAAGTCTCTATCAGTCCGATGCGTAAACTGCATTTCAGGGTGTTTGAGTAACACGTATTTGAAGGAAAATTATTAATGTTGCTTATTATTTGATTTCCTATGAAAGGAAAGGAATCTGTTCAGANTAACACGTATTTGAAGGAAAATTATTAATGTTGCTTATTATTTGATTTCCTATGAAAGGAAAGGAATCTGTTCAGCGTAATTAAGAACAAACCTATACTTCTGAGGCCATGCTAGTTAGCAGAGATATCACGTTTCGAAACACCTCCGATGTCATTTTCGAATACATGCATTTGGGAAAAAATGTTAACTGCTTACATAACAATGTACAGAAATTTTCATATAAAACCAACACATGTTTTTCATAATTTATCGGGTCGATAGTTTAGGCCTACCTCAATGATCCATTTTTACTTTCAAATGAAGTGGGAAGTCTGGGAGTTCCATCAGTTACAAAGAAATTGCTAAGATTTGTACGTTCGGAGNACAAAGAAATTGCTAAGATTTGTACGTTCGGAGTTTTCAGCTGTTTTCCGCCATATTGCAATAGTTGCTGTAAAAATGCAGTACGCACTACAGCAGTGGCTGTTAGCGTGAAAAGTGAAAAATTATTGAATTAAAAGCTTTATCAGAGCTGCACAGTGGGCACACTAGAGGGATGGTGTTCGCAACCCTCTTCAAAGTATCTCAATACTGGCTGTGGGGACCAAGTAGACGAGTAAGTTACCAGGCGCTGGTTGCCAAACGGCGTTCCAACTTTTGCTGGCCAGTGGTGCCATTTTGCTGGAATGTGTGGCTGGAGTTAGCGAAATAAGCAAATGTTTCACATCTGTATTATTATGTACTTTGTACGACAACTGTAGCCGTCGCCACGTATTTCATTAAGGCGTCTGTTGCAAGAGAGTTCATACTTGTATTAAGTACGCAAGACAGCCGCGAAGGAAGCTAATATAAAAACATATAGGATGAGGGCTATTCAACTGTTGTAGGAGCCAGATAAGGCAAAACCTGTAAAATATTGACGTTAATTTCAGGCTTAATTATTTAAAAAGCCTTGCATACTCCTTATTACAGGGATCACTGATAAAGCGTGGTTTTATTTGTTAGACTCTCTGTACTCACAGAACACTAACATTTGGGGGACACAAAATCTATACGCCGTTCAAGAAGCAACTGTGCATCCAGAGAAATTGGAGTTTCATGNACTAACATTTGGGGGACACAAAATCTATACGCCGTTCAAGAAGCAACTGTGCATCCAGAGAAATTGGAGTTTCATGCACAATATCCAGAGAGAGTATAGTGGGTCCAATTTTTTTTTCGACTGGACTTTGTTGGACGTTGATGGAGTTAGATGAGCAACTGGTTGATCTGGAGCTGGGTTGAGGGTATTTAAACAGGACCGCGTAATATTTCATACTTTAATTCAGTCGCTTATACCCATTTTCTTTCTCATTCGGGTAGTTTCAATAGATTATGGTCACCGAGATCTTCAGATTTAACATCACCAGAACTCTTTCTGTGGAGTTATCTAAAGGAAAGGGTGTACAACACTCCCCCCTGAATACTGGACGATTTAAAGGAGAACATTAAAAACAAAATCGGAGGTACTGGAAACAGAGTNACAACACTCCCCCCTGAATACTGGACGATTTAAAGGAGAACATTAAAAACAAAATCGGAGGTACTGGAAACAGAGTACTCCAGTGTGTATGGCCAGGAATAAGGAACTCCTATTCGGGTGTCCTTCAATGAGGAAGGCATTTCCAGCATCCANACTCCAGTGTGTATGGCCAGGAATAAGGAACTCCTATTCGGGTGTCCTTCAATGAGGAAGGCATTTCCAGCATCCACTGTAGAGGTTAATAATCTATATCTGCTGGGCAACAAACTTTTTGTCAGCATATTTTTTATAGTAACACAGAAACATGCGGGTTTTATATTAATACTGTTGTACATGATATTATGCCGTGTCTGGCTAAATATTTCAGAACTTAAAAGTTAATAGGCCTATGTCTTCCTCTGTAAACCATGTTCACGATTAACAATTCCCTTTAGGTGTCAATCATTAAAAAAAAGCTCTGCCTTTAACTGTGTACATTCTAACGTGAACACTGCCTTGAGTAGTACTTACAGAAAAGGTACCAGCGGTTCAGAAAATTTATTTCCGTCTCTTAGAGTCTTATTAAAATAGCGGTTTTCGAATTTTTGGATCCTATTTAAGCTTTATAAACATAAAAGTAAGAGCAGACGAATTACTAACGCGTTGGTTTATTGCGATTTAACAGATAGACTAATGGGTTCTAGTGATTATCCCCATGGTAATGATGACCTTATACACNGTTGGTTTATTGCGATTTAACAGATAGACTAATGGGTTCTAGTGATTATCCCCATGGTAATGATGACCTTATACACGTGACGGAAGGGTACACAGGAGAGAGAATATGGGGCAAAGAGCGCATGCGAGCTGCGTAGTAACTACTCTTCGTGTTCCAAAATTGGATTCCTATTCTCCCTATAGCTCTATAAGGACAAACGAGAATAAAATTTGAGGTTAGAAAACCGTTTGGATAATTATATTCTCTGAAATGATTTTACACTTGGCCTGGCCAAGTTTTTATACTTCTAGTAAAATATACACAAACAAGTCAAAGTACTATATTCATATAAAAATGTACGGTTGTTGAATAAACTAAACGTAAACAAACTCGTTCATTACAGTTAATTAATGATTTTGACAAATCTGTATTTTCGACGGGTAGGTCAGGGCTGAGGACATGAGCAGAAAAAGAAAATATTTCTACCTCATATTAAGTGTAAGGGATGCACTATTACACAGTAAGCAAGAATTTCAAAAGTGCTCGGCTAACTGTGGTCCAGCTGCTGTCCCACATTTGCTCGTTGCACGACTGAAAGACTACACGCGGTTACAGAGCCTCGTGCGTAGAGGCGAAGGGCGTGCATTTAAGACAGCCATTGTCGCGTTTAACCTACANGTGCGTAGAGGCGAAGGGCGTGCATTTAAGACAGCCATTGTCGCGTTTAACCTACACTTTCTCCTGTGACTCAGAACCGTAAATAGCTGCAACTACAGTTTTGTCCGTGAATAATTCAGCACTTGTGAATTCATGAATTCCACCGTCGCAAAAATGTCTTGCCCGTAATTGTGGATACGTGGACTGACACATTGGACGGAATGCTCCCAGAAAAAGTTGAAAACGATGCAAGAAAAGTAATTCCATAATTAACATAAAATTGAAATGTATTTTTAAATTTGCAAATATTGAATTTAAGCTTTCTGATTTATTTTTTATGCATACAAAAATAAGACCAATATTTCTAAAAATATTTTATTTCTTAAAATTTTCACAGAAAATTTTGTCAACGCTTGAATTCTACTAGTCTTTGAGCCCATGCCGGGAGTTAATTAAACGGGTGAGAAAAAATATATTAAGCACGACTTTCAAAAATACTCAAACGCTACGGCGTACTAATATTGATATGACCTTATCTAGCCGTTCTTGAGGGTTTTTCACCAAGACAAGCTTTTTTTTTTTTTTTTTTTTTTTNTAAATCTAGTCAATTTTACAGCAATATTTTTAGGAATCACCTAAGTAGTACTGAGACAACTATGTGTTATCGTGTCGCATGCATATTGCCCACGCTCGTGCTCTTTGAAAAATGTGGCACCTAGTGCAACAAAATATAACTTTTTTTCACGTACACCTTTACATACTTATTAATTACCCGTTATTTATGAACCCAGTTATGCTTCTGCGTTAAGAAACTCGTGAGTTTTATGGGCTGCGTTCCCCCTTTGTTTTTTACATAACAAATGGATGATAGAGAAAGGTTTTACGATGATTGCAAATCATTATGTATTTACAGACTATTCAGCCCCCTAGTGTTAATATTTCTAGCTTTATTTTACTTTTTCAATGCACTAATGGTTCAGCTCGAACTGTGGAGTAGTGGACAGCTCTTAGGAATCCCTTCAGACCATAATAAGACGTACACTTGTATGCAACTTGATCTTTCTTAATGGAAATGTTCCCAGAGTTTGCCAGACGACATCATTTTTAGGCTCTTTACAGTTGACCAGCAAAATACAATAAGAAATCAAAGAAAACAACAATCCTATATAAAGCGATTTAAAAAAAATTAGATATACTTATTAATGTAATGGAAAATAACTTAAAGAACTCTCGTTTTCAACTAGACAAACATAAATAAGCAATGATATCACGTAAAGACGCGACAAGCTGAAAAGTGAAGGGAAACTTAAAGCCAGATGGTTTCCCGAAATCACTCCAGGCGAATGCTGGGGTGGTTCCTTACTATGCCATGGCCGATGCCTGCCCTGTTCCTACTTCTCTGAGCAGCTTGCTCCGTCTCTAATGACCTCGCTGTCTACGAGACGTCAAGCACTATCTACCTACCTGCCTTACAACTAGGTTACATTACCCAAAATGGGTAAAATTGTAATGGTGATCTGCCTAATACATTTACAGCTTGCCTCGAAAGCAATTTTTACCTTCTGGCTTAAGGCCTGGTTTTTGATCCTAGGCACAGCGAAGTGATGAAACCAGAAAACTTAGCCAGCCACAGGCAGTGGTATTGCACTGAATACCGATGCCTTACCTGCGGTCAAAGGCCGCCAGGAATTGTGGGTGGAAGAGGAGGCCGTGTTTGTCCCTCATGCCAATGGTCAGTCTGATTTCATCTAATTGGAAATATTGACGCCTACCGCTCTCATGTGTGTAGGCTAATAGGAGCACGGATTACACGCCAAAACAACTTAAGCTTCCGGCTTTAAAGACGCTTACATCGATGACTTAGCCAGTGTGCGAATCCAGTACCTCATAGTCCGGACAAGAACACCGCCTAAAATTGGAAATGAGTCCCATGCGCTTCATTTTAAGTGGCCGCAACTATGAACTTTTTTTAAGAGCACGTTACTTTGCGGACACTGGCGACTATATGGTTAAACGGTATACTGTAATTTTGAATTTATATATACATATAGTTNACGTTACTTTGCGGACACTGGCGACTATATGGTTAAACGGTATACTGTAATTTTGAATTTATATATACATATAGTTATATTTTGATTGGCTTAGAAAAGATAAGTTATTTATTGCTTCATGTAGAACATGTAACACGCACTTTTTGAGATAGAAAAATAAATAATTATTAACACGTAATTTTTTATGGTTAACAGGCTCAATATTACTTTTCACGTGATTTATTTGGTTTTTGTGGCAAGATTTAATTATTTGTTTTGAAACAGAGTCCGTAATATGCATTTGGTTTTGTAACAGTATTTTGTTTGGCCGAATACTTATATTATTTCTATTTTTACATAGTGTACGTGCTTACAAGGACATCATATGACGCTATTCATTTTTGATATTTGGGGAAGTTTTAAATGACAGTGCAGATGAATTTAAATTGTAACCCTCGTGACTGGCTAGTGTTTAGAGAAAATTCTTAAGTAATATTTTTAACGAAGAAGTCGGTCATTTTGTTACGCGACGTCAAGCAGCCAGCCCGGGTGGGCTATGCAGTAGGTGTTCAATTTAGATTTTTATTAGGAAAGTCCGAGTTTGCACCCCTGAAATTGCAGACCGTCAACTAGAGACGAAGACGCGAGGTGTTTTAATCAATAAGTTGGCCTGTATTATAGAGTTTAGCTAGAACTCGTGCGACGTCGGTTAAGGTGCCATTGTAATATTTCCTAGCGCCGTAAACCGTGCGCTTACATAAAGGGAAGGCGTCACCCAGAGTTGCTGCGCATCCGGAGAGATGCCCCGTCGGCGTACCTGATCATCGGGAACTTCAAGACCATCGAAACTCTACGTTTGACTTCTAATTCCAGCTAAGAAATTCCAAATAAAACTTTTACCTAACACCCTTAATACGACCTTCTAGAACATTGTCTTACGCGGCAATGTTGTTTTTCGTACGTACACGACTTTTCCGACATTTACTACGGCAAACCTGAACTGATTCCTGGCTCTGCCACTAGCTAATTGCAAACGTTTTAATTAAAGTAATTATCTTTAAAGGACTATTCAAGAATTTTAGCGTAATTTCTGAACATTTTTAAGTATTTTAATTATTTACCATCACGAGGACACTAGTGTTTCAATTATCACTACTCCAAGCAGAAATATAATTATATGGTTAATATTTTTNACCCAGAGTTGCTGCGCATCCGGAGAGATGCCCCGTCGGCGTACCTGATCATCGGGAACTTCAAGACCATCGAAATTCTACGTTTGACTTCTAATTCCAGCTAAGAAATTCCAAATAAAACTTTTACCTAACACCGTTAATACGACCTTCTAGAACATTTTCTTACGCGGCAATGTTGTTTTTCGTACGTACACGACTTTTCCGACATTTACTACGGCAAACCAAAACTGATTCCTGGCTCTGCCACTAGCTAATTGCAAACGTTTTAATTAAAGTAATTATCTTTAAAGGACTATTCAAGAATTTTAGCGTAATTTCTGAACATTTTTAAGTATTTTAATTCTTTACCATCACGAGGACACTAGTGTTTCAATTATCACTACTCCAAGCAGAAATATAATTATATGGTTAATATTTTTGGAGCCACAGAAAATCTGCTAATTTGTATTGGATAAAGTACTTTGTTTTGCTGGGGAAAGTCAAGTTATACAGAGCATAATTAAACTTCCAGATATTTTTCAAACACAGTCGCCCATTGTTGTAATTTCCTAGTAGTAGCAAGTTTTCTCCTAGTTTTCCTGTTTGCTTACTTGTTTATTCTGTCACCAAGTATTTTTACTTACATACTTATGTGTTTCTTGGTGTACAAATGATACACGTTACTTCGTATTGGTAAGATCAAGTGCGTGTATTCTTACGTACAGTCTGGACGTAGTCGGGCAAAAGTAACTCGTCAGACTGCCTTCAAGCGTCACTAACGTAAATCTTATTTCCAGTTCTCATAATGTTTTGTGTTATCAAGGAGTTAAAGGGGCAATAATTCTNTAGTAGTAGCAAGTTTTCTCCTAGTTTTCCTGTTTGCTTACTTGTTTATTCTGTCACCAAGTATTTTTACTTACAGACTTATGTGTTTCTTGGTGTACAAATGATACACGTTACTTCGTATTGGTAAGATCAAGTGCGTGTATTCTTACGAACAGTCTGGACGTAGTCGGGCAAAAGTAACTCGTCAGACTGCCTTCACGCGTCACTAACGTAAATCTTATTTCCAGTTCTCATAATGTTTTGTGTTATCAAGGAGTTAAAGGGGCAATAATTCTNGCGTCACTAACGTAAATCTTATTTCCAGTTCTCATAATGTTTTGTGTTATCAAGGAGTTAAAGGGGCAATAATTCTGATTTTCGATAAGCACACCAATTTAGTAATCAATTTGGAGGATCGTGATTGTGCAGCTGGAGTTGGCACTCTACCCAGAAAATTCATTACACGTACTACAGCTGTCACAGCGTCATCCTCATATACAGAGAGGCGTACAGAACCCCTTTCTCTCTCAGTCTATCATTATTTTGCATTACGTTTAGTGTTTCACGTTGAAGTATATTGTTGGGTGCAGTGTGTATGAGTCAGTCGTCATTATAATCGTTGTCGTTACAGTCATCGTCTCGCGTCTCGTTTTACGTCATACGTTACATTTTAAGTAAAGAAACATATTAATTTCGTGTAAGTAATTGTGACACTGAAAGAAATATGTCAAATTTGTGAACGCTGACTTAAAATTTAACTGTTACACTGCACTTAACGTTAGGCATTATTGGCACTTATACGTAATAAAGTTTTATAGCCCAGAGTAATCCCTATTAAATAACCAGAAAAAGCAAACGCTATACTAACTAAATGTATTATGTGGCCTTCTCGTTTTGCACTCTGTGATTTATTTCAGAAAGATATTTGGGAGACTGCTAACTTCGATAAACTTATAATTAATCCTTCAAGAGGAACTCCATCATTTCCTTTCCTTGTTCCGAAGCCAGGTCTTCTTATGTCGTAATCTGCAGTCCCAGCTAACAGTACGCCACGAAGGTCGACGTTATGGCCAGGTGATAAACGCCCCCAGATTTATAAGCGCGACTGCGCTTTACATTTGATTTACACTTACATACGTCACTGAGGTCTTATCATGTAAGCATTGGCATAGGGCCCGACAAAACAGGCCCGTCTTCATTCTCTATCTTCAAAGCTTTGTTGATAGCATAGCTAACCAGTGACTCGGTAAGAACGTCTCTCTATAGATACGTATCTAATTGAAAGTATGTTAAATAAGCAAGGTGAACAATTAGATTAATGCTTTATACCTACATTTAATGTGGTGTAATTGACGTATAGTGGTCTTTTAATATTTCATAAAGTGAGTCAGAGGACATGCAGTTTCTATATCACTGAGTTTTTTAACTACTAGGTTTCACTGACAAGTTTCTATATATAGTTTTTCCCTATTTTATTTTTTATAAGAAGCAATATTTTGAATTTAATCTAAAGCGTTTCGTACGTAACCCCATGAAAAAAAAAATTACTCGTTAACTACATATAATGCTATACGATACCAAAGCGTCAAGACATTTTCTTTATCTTCATTCTTCAGGCTACATGTCACATCTTTAGTTTAGTAGCAGTCATAGGCATGAACTAAAAAGTTCTGTCGAGACAGAAATACTAATTAATTAACAACTACTCACACATTACAAAAAGTAAGATATTATCATCAATAATTTTACAATTGCAAGATAAGAAAACAATAACTAGTGACGTGTAGTTTACGTCACTACCTGTCAAAATGATAATTCTACTATTTTCAGGTTACAAAAAAAACTAAAACTTCTAAAACATAAAAAGTATAGTTGTTTAATATAATATATAAACTATAGTAAAGTCACAGAAACATTATTAATTTTCTTTGGAAGTTTTTCAAACAAGTCACATAGGAAAATATCTGGATACTGAAAGAGTTTATTGTACTGATTTAAATTGTTTATGGCAATAAAATTCAAGGGAATTTTTTTTTTAATTTCTATAGGTGGATTATGTTTAGATATTATGAAAATCGTATGACAATTTAATATTTACTTTATGATTATTGTATATTGCATAACATGTAAAAATATATAATTGCTACACAAATAACACAAAATAATGGAATTACCTCTACAACATGTCTACGCATAACTAAACACTTTTGACGAAAACTACTGTAAAAATTCCTGCCAGTAACTGGATATTGTTAAATGTAAATATAATACGTATTTTTAATACCAAAATCTTTTATATTTTATATGGTAGCAACTGAAATTTGATCCGGTTTATATTATTTTCTTTTGTACGCGCCAGGATACTGATTGGAGGCACAGCAATACATATTTTCCTGTAAATTTCTTTGTCAAATAAGTGAAAAGTCTATGCCGGTAATTAGGTCAGTGGTATTGCAAAAGGTTACATCTTGCTAGAGGATGCACAGTAGAAAGGAGTAAGAAACTAAAGAAAGCTTCCAGAAGTGTTTTATTGACGGTGAACTAACTATACCCTACTGATAAGGCGAGGCTGGTGAAAATCAACCCGGCACAATACACACAATGATGTTATCGGTATAGGTGATCCGCGAGGTCAGATCGAAGGACTCCGCCCATTGCGAGAAAGTTGTAAATGTGTTCGCCTTGTGTTGGTGTCGCTGAATGCATTGTCCTCCCCGAGCAATGTGCACCAGCCAACTGCGTGGCACACAGCAGTGGATACCGAAACCCACATACGGGACTCGCAACGAGCTTCCCAAGGCTCGTAGGCAGGCGGACATGAAAGTACCCGTGCTTCATACACGAGGTAGTCTCCGCGTGGGTGTGATGCGACTGGCCTTATACGATGCCCATTACCGTAGCAATTTTCACACACATTTCCTGCTAGAGTTTCTACTGTTGTGCACGTTGCAATTAAACCCTCTCCAGAGGGCTGGGTATCACAGTTATCATACCCATGGGCATGCACACAAACGTAGACTGGAGAGCCAAAAAAAACTAGTATAGGCGTGAGTATGCAAATAACAGAGGCATAGAACCAATCAGAGTAACGCGATACGGTCGGCAACTAGGTCGGTTACTGCTGCTACAGTGGCAGGTTATCCAGATTTAAGTGAGTTTGAACGTGGTGTTATAGTCAGCGCACGAGAGAGGGGCCATACATAGCATCTCCGAGGTAGCGATAAAATTTGGATTTTCGCGTACGACCATTTCACGAGTGTACCATGAATATCGGGAATTCGGTAAAACATCACATCTTTGACATCGCTGCAGCCGGAAAAAGATCGTGAAAGAACGGAACAAACGACGACTGACGAGAATCACTAAACGTGACAGACGTGCAACCCCTTCTCAAATTGGCGAAGATTGGATTTGTGGACTGCCCTGCAGGATTCATGGTGTGAATTGCCTCCTACATACCTTCAGACATTAGTCGAGTCCATGCCACGCCGTCTTGCGGCACTTCTGCGTGCTCGTNGGGGGATACAGTATATTAGGAAGTGGTACCAGTTTTTTTGGCTCTTCAGTGTAATAGAATGTGTTACATATTTCTGCTGTACCAACGGAGCAGTCACAGACAAGATGCCGGACACCCGTGTAACAACCTCAAGCCGTATATATTTGTTTATGGTAAGGCTACTTGTTGTATAAACCATATTTGTGTTCAAAATTAAACTTAATGTATGTATTAAGTAACGGGAAACCTTTCAAATAATTCACACTGTCATAATAAAACAATAAACATAACTTTAAAAAATAATTGGCAGCTATAACATTATATAGGTATATACCCAACTATTAGCCTTCAGTGTGATTGTAAGTAGTTCAGCGTGTTGGCGAGCGATTTAGCGGTATCAGTTAAAGGATTTACAGTTCAAATACCCACGGGTAACAATATTTTTGTATTGATTTTATGTCATATAATATTGCTGCTTATGCTTGTTAGAACGCTCATATATAGAATTTGTTTGCCTTAAACCAATACTACCCATGTAACTGTACAGTGCAAATGACTTGTGGTTTGCTAAACAAATCGATTGGTTTTATGTTAAACTATTTAAACTGTAGAATTTAGTTTTAACAGACACACATAAAGGCCTCATTTTTAGTATTGTGATTTTTATTTTTTTTCTTCTTTTGGCATTCGAACTGTAACATCTTACATATGGAAAAGCACAATATTAACTATTACGCCTATAAGAGTTAAATATTTAAATAATTGATTAATATTTTAATGAATAAGGTAAACGTCCATTGTACAGACTATGGGAATAACTTGATTTTTGTACATCAGTTGCCGTTACTCAGATAATTTTCCATAAATTAATAGTACTCATTTTGAGAAACTGAAATAAATGCATACTTAAAATACTCAAAATTTTCGGAAGCACCACAAATGGCCTGCATATAGAATTCACATCCATTTGTACCCTAGTCAACTGCAAGAGTTGTTTGGGCTGCTATTCAGAGTTATCTGCCAGTATCTTTGCTTGATATTATTGCTTATTTAAGTCTGTCTAGTTCAAAGCGAGAGTTCTTTTAGTTCTTTTCTGGTACATTAGAAGTCTATCTAAATTGTTTAAATCACACTTTAGAGCATATTATAGTTTTCTTTGATTTCCTTATTTTATTTTTCTGATCAACTGTAAAAAGAATATGATGCCGCTTCACAAATTCTGGGGAGACGTTCATTAATAGTATTGCATTGAAAATAGAATATAATGTTAAAAGTAAGAACGTTAGGTGTATGAATTATATGTAATTAAATAATTGTTTGCGACCATCCTGAACTGTGAGAAATGTTCCGTACAGAACGAAGTGAGAGGTTTTATAGACGCTAGAATTATTTTCTGCAGTTTTAACATATCATATTTGTTTTCGTCGTGACAAGAAATTAAAGTCTGAAAAAGCATTGCAATGGAGGAAACTTTTCAAAAAAGAAGTTAACAAACTGTAGGGATTTTTAATGTATCTTACCTTCATGAGCAGTTGGAATAAATGATGGCTGTGTAGTAGCATGTAACAGCCTCTTTCGTCCTGATGACAATGATGGTGGTGCTTGGCATGGATTCCACAAGGCAACCGAAGCTGTAAGGAACCATATTTATCCATGGCCGCTGCACAGCCGCCCACAATGAACGGAAAACTATTGGAGCTGGATGCACGGTGCGCAAATTCCTCTCGACAGCATCCGAGATGTGTTTGATTGGATTGAGGTCGGATGAACTTGGGGGCCAGGGAACCAATTTAAAGTCCGTGAGTGTTCATCCAACCACTCGGTGACAATTTGGGAGCGGTGGATCAGTGCATTATCTTGCGGTATGTACAGATTTCCTGCAGGGTGCTGTAGGCGCAAAAATGGGCACAAATGATCTTCCAGCAGGTCCCTGTATTGTTCGCAGGTGAGGGACGATGGCACATGTACCAGAGGATCCATTTTATCCCACGCAAATATTCCCCAAACGATACCGCCACTATCAGTATGAACTCTTACCCTGCTGACACGAGGGATCCATCGCTTCATGTGATTGGTGACGGACTCGTACCCTGCCATCGGCGTGTACTAACATGTACCTCAACTCATCCCGGTGACCTTTTTCAAATGCCGAGGGTACAGTGGCGTGTTCCCGCACCCACATTAATCGTTGGGCTTTGTGTCGTGCTGTGAGCAGAAGTACGCTAGAGGGTTGGCGGCTTCTGTGCTCCATAGCAAGGAGATGGTTCTGGATGGTATGGCTGCTCACAGGACATTGTGGTCCAGTATTGAATTGACGAGTGATCTGCTGCACTGTGGTCTGTCTATCCGCTGTTACCAACTGAACTAGCCGTCGGTGATCCCTGTTATCGATACGTTGTACGCCACAGCAGTTGTTCTTAGCAGCGGGTGTTTTATACCTGAATCCACGAACAAACGGTACAATCTAAACACAGTGGCCCGTGGAAAAACCAGTGCCTACATGACGTCGTAGAGATGGAGTAGCCGAAACATGCGGCCCCAAGGATCTGGCCACTATCAAATGCTCTGAGATCTTGTTTCTTCCCCATTCTGTGTTCAACTGTTCAGACAGTCAATATAGGGTCTGACGACATCCCAGTCATGCGCAGCTGAGGACTATTCCATTCGACGGAGCGACCACAGCGCCATTTCACCGACATGGCAGATGTTTCTAATTCAATTGCTCATGAGTATATTTCGTACAAATCACAAAAGGAACAGAGTTAAAATGTTAGCCTACAGTTCTAAATAGTTTTGAATGTTGTGAGAACGCCAAGTAGAATATATCTTAGAAATATGTTATGCACTTCGCCCGTATTTATATGTTAACTTTTGAGATAATATTTAAAGTTAAAACATCTGGAAGTAAATCATTGCTGCAGGCGAACGAAGTGTCGGGTTTCAAAAAAATTACTGCAACATGCCTTTCCTTCCTGTAACTTCATTATTTCTGTAACTCCGAACATTATTTCACTTAAATTTGTGATAAAACAACTTCTTGAAATTTGCGCGAATCATTATTTTAAGTTAAAATTCGTGACGACTGTTATTTTTCAAGTGAGTAGGGCAAAATGGGATCCGGGATAGGAGGTAGGAGTTTGCCACCATCTTGGATGACATCACAGGTGCGGTCGGCGACCTCGTTTATTTCCCCCCTCGCTCTCCCCGCCAACGCCCGACTATTCCAGCAACATGTAATGCTAGAAATTATTTTAATAAAAAATTATTTTATATGAAAACGAATTTAATTAACATTTCTTAAAATCATCTATCTCTAATAAATGCGTGTATTTCCTAAAAAAAAAAAGTCAGTTTGCGTAGAAACCCCTACTCGCACGACGCCTGCTTGAGTGCGCGAATCACCAGTGTGTATATTAATTTACCAATTTAAAGATATAGGTTTCCATACACAAGAGGGTATATAAAAAGTTTGAATTGTTCCGATCTAAATAATTTTTCACGAAAACAAACGTACGGTAGGCCATGCCCCAATCAGACTTTCAACTTACAAAATTGATTTTTATTTAAAATCAGTACACTGTACATTCTAGCTAGAACCCTGTAAATATAATTCGAGTTTTAATAATTTTTTAATAAATTAAATAGATTTTTATATTTACTTTGTTCGATTCACTTTTACTGTTTTAAAAAAAAAAAAATTTATTTTTAAAAAAATTAAGCAGTCTAGCCTTGTAACCACGCATGCTCTGACAGGCGCGCGAGACATACACACATGTCAGAACCGGCGCGTGTGGCAGGCGACGTCCTTAGGACAATGTGAGGAAGGGAAGGGGTGAAGTCTTGATGACCCCGAGTCAAGTGCACCCGAACTTACCTGGATGACACTTAGGCTTCCGTGCGGCCGCTGAAGACCGTACATTACTTGCATATTAAAAAAATAATGAAATCTGGTTTATGCACATGCGAAGGAAACAGAAGTCAATTGCTAATAAGCAATAGGAATTTAATTTTTCTTGGTAAATTAATTTTGCTAGCGATAATAAGTAATAAATAGCGTTTCTAGCTAATATGTCATAATACTGACATAAAACACAGCTTAAGAAAAAAATCCTCTGTTTACAACCGAGCTGTGTCGTTAAAGTGAAAAGGGGGTTTGTTCATGTAATTCAACTAGCTGAATGTGCTTCGCTTGTATTCGTGGCTGCTATTATAGAGTAATGCCACTGTTTTGAAAACGTCTAGCTCATAGGCAGGAAAGGCGATGGCAGGAAATAGAAAAAAGAGTACCTTATAGACGGGGAACAATAATTTCCATTATACTCCGACTGGTTGGTGCATAAAAAAAATGTATTATAAGAAAGTTTAACTCCATATTATGTAAAGACGCGAGCTACAGGTACTGAATTCCATGCTATAACGCCATGTCGGCTGTAGACAAGTCTTAGCGTAGTTCGTATGAACAATCCTCGTGCAGACTGCACCAGGCACCTACATGTAGCAGCTCACTACTGATGTGACATACCAGTAGGGGGTGGCCTGAGGAGGGGAGGTGGGGGCAAGGCCTACATTGCCAGCTGCAGACGTGTCCAGACCAAGGCCGTGCAGCTACTAGGCCATCTGAGCTTGCTGCCGACAACGCCATGCATTACGTATTAAAATGTTTGTGTTCTTGCGTGCCTTTTCCTACAAAAACCAATTAATTTTGGCTTACGCACATACTCGCGCATGGTGAAGGAAACAAAGGTGTTAAATAATTATTATTCCCACATAGGTGTCAAAGATCGCGGCTATGTACGCACAGCGACACGGCTTCGACACTGTAGACATGCACGCGCGCACTTTCGTCTTAGGATAGACATACAATACATAACGTTTCATTGCAGTTGGGTAGCTAGCCATGAAAAAAAAATTCCGTGTCCACATCTATCTTTAATATTATTATAATTTTTCTTCTCTTTTACCCAGATCGCGATTTATGATCATACACGTACATATCACACAGTGCCTGTGACACATTTGATTTTCTCAAACACAAAAAAACTTGTATGTACTAGTATGCTATTTTATATGCTGCAAGTTANCCTGTGACACATTTGATTTTCTCAAACACAAAAAAACTTGTATGTACTAGTATGCTATTTTATATGCTGCAAGTTATTACCAAACTCACTTAAAAATGCGAACATAATGTTATTCAACAATAAGATTGATCATTGAGAAACGTAATTACGTGTCAAGAGTTTTGCAATAATGAAATACTCGATCAAGAAGTGTAATTGTAGTTAACAATAAATACTATACTTATTCCCTTCAGAGTCCTGTTGAACCTCTCGACGAAAGATGCTTTGAGATTGCTGTACATGGCATAATTATTTATGCCGTACCTTTTCATCAGGGCCTTGAACTTTGCATTGTAGAATTCCTTGCCTTGGTCGGTTTGCAAATTGGTCAGGATGCGTCCTTCGCGCAACACATCCACCATGGCCTCAGTGACCTCACATGCATTCTTCGTCTTGACTGGCCTGGCCCAGGCAAATTTGCTATAGGCATCTATGATGGTCAACATGTATTTATAGCCCTTGTTGACCCGAGCATACAGTATCACCTCCACAAGTTCGGATCGAAACAGGTCGTTCATCCCACAAATCATGACCTTGCGACTGCAGAAGTTGTGTCTGGTGGCCGCATGCAGTTCGTGGGCGATTCCCATCCAACTCATTGTTTATACCCTCCCTCCTTCTGTCTTCGACGATGGATATAAACTCGTTCAATTTCCAACCCTTTGCGAAACGACCAGTAGTCGTAGTCCATCCACCAGTTCATTAGGATCATCCCAAAACACATAGTCGATGTTCTTGTCACCATCTATATTCTTCAGACTGTCCCCACTTTTCAGTGCTAGACCATTGAAGAGGTATGGGAGAATGTCGATTTTTTCGTTAACTTTGTCTTATAAGCACCGGTCTCTGAATTGTTTTCCTGGTAAAGTGTGTGCATGAGTTAGAGCACCATCTTGTATTCCAGCAGATCAGATTCTGTAAACTCCCTGGGCTCCTTGCGAAACAGCAGTTCGTAGAGCTCGGGTGTTCCACGTGTCTTGTAATCGCATACTTGTATTATCCCTCCTGGTAGAAGGTATATTTCATCAGCACCAAGAAAACATGTATCATTATGCCTGTATACACCATACATAATATTATTATTATGAGATGTGTACTATCGTAGATACCGTCAAGCCAGAGGATTAGATTTCAGGGCTTTCTTCCATACCTTTTTCTTGTAACAAATCCACATCCGATCCAGAAAAAATCCACCGGTCATCAGCAAAGTCCACTACGTTTACCACATGCGATAAACCAGCGTGCCTAAAGAATGTATGAGGTAATACGAGGTAGGGAGTGGTGCAGACATGTAAAATATCCCTTCGTGGTCGAGGTCGCAAAGGCTTTACCTTTGGAATGCGAGGGTTTCTATGTTATAATCGTNATTACCTTTGGAATGCGAGGGTTTCTATGTTATAATCGTAAGTAAGCCATGCATGTGCGAGTGCTATTGTTAAGTGTAAGTTTAATTTAATTTGGAATGTGAAGTATTCCCACTTCTTCCCGATTAGTCTACCAACATGGAATCAGAAACGTTTAATAAGTATGGAAAAATGTAAGAAAANAATGTATGAGGTAATACGAGGTAGGGAGTGGTGCAGACATGTAAAATATCCCTTCGTGGTCGAGGTCGCAAAGGCTTTACCTTTGGAATGCGAGGGTTTCTATGTTATAATCGTAAGTAAGCCATGCATGTGCGAGTGCTATTGTTAAGTGTAAGTTTAATTTAATTTGGAATGTGAATTATTCCCACTTCTTCCCGATTAGTCTACCAACATGGAATCAGAAACGTTTAATAAGTATGGAAAAATGTAAGAAAATCACATCAATTTCTCCCACGTTCCCGGATATCTTCGTTAAAATCGTGATGTCAAAGACGGCTTGTTGTCGAAAGGATTTCAGGGGAAGAAAATTTGATTTTACAAACGTTAATGAGTTATCGCAGAGCTCATAAAACGTAATGTTAGAGAGTGACAAACTTATGAAAAAATAGCTTGAGATGTTGCAATCAAATTATTCAAGGTATTAAGCAGTTGAATAAAACTAGACTGTAAGTGATTTTGCGCAAATTTACCACATTACTGGATACACACAGAGAAATGGTAGATTTGCTTTATTTGTCCAGAAAGGACTCAAATGTGTTGTGAATTTCCTNTTACTGGATACACACAGAGAAATGGTAGATTTGCTTTATTTGTCCAGAAAGGACTCAAATGTGTTGTGAATTTCCTAACCTTGTATAGCAGCATTAATAGATTGGCAGCCTGATGCATACATATTTGTACATGCTGTTAGAAAGTTCTAATATAGTTTAAAAAGTTATATATATATATTCCGTGTAGAATTTTGTCTTTAAACTAGTAGAGAAAGTGTTTACTCTAAATTTGCAGTAGTTGTGTTACACTGTGTTAAAATCCTGTAAATCAACTTTGTCAAAATTAAAAGGCAGTCAGTAACTACACGTGCTAGACCCTTAAGCCAGAAGACAGGAGCAAGAATTTATTTAGAGTAACAATAAAAAAAAATNCAGTAACTACACGTGCTAGACCCTTAAGCCAGAAGACAGGAGCAAGAATTTATTTAGAGTAACAATAAAAAAAAATCGTGAAAACACGGACAGACCCGTAGTGTCGCTACAGAGTACGAAAGGCGTAGATTTGTAAGGGGAANAAAAAAAAATCGTGAAAACACGGACAGACCCGTAGTGTCGCTACAGAGTACGAAAGGCGTAGATTTGTAAGGGGAAGGGAGAGGCTTGAAGTTAACCACGGGCCAAGCCGGGACAATGAACGAGTCGGCATTGTAAACACGGTTCCCAGAGAGAGTTCCCAGTTCACGACTCGGGCCCTCCGGGGAGGGGCTTTCCACGTTTTTGAACTTGTGAAGGACCTCTCTTCCTTGTCTTCATTCCCCCTCACACTCTCTACCGCGCTCTCTCTCTCTCTCTCTCTCTCTCTCTTTCTCTTCTCTCGCTGTCGCTATCTCCGCCCCTCTCTCCGGGAAGCGTCAAGACGTCGGTTTCAAATATTCGTGCCGTCGCATTCACACTTCTCGGTACGCTCCGTTCACGTTGAAAATGAGGCCCATACTTGAGCGGCGGAATCATGCATTCAGGTGAAAGGGCTTAAAAAAATATATATATGTATTGCGATATATATATATATTCCATAATGGACTTGCGGTAATTCTCTATTATATAAGATATCTTGAGAGGCAGGACCCATCGTGCGTAAGGTCTACACATCTTGAATGAGATAGCGAGTAAAATGATATACACACAAAAATATACACACATATATGGGCATATATATATATATATATATATAGAGAGAGAGAGAGAGAGAGAGAGAGAGAGAGAGAAAGAGGTTGCGGGTTCTGTAGTAATTTAGAATATGTTTTGATCGTTTCCAAACCCTAGCGAACGATCGTAACCGTCGGAACGTCTGTAAAATATTTTGAGACAGTAAAATATATTGACAGATTAAAAAAAATATTGTATGCCAAATTCTGTATGCATTTCCCAGTAATAAACCCTTTGTTTAAAAAAAAAGGGGGGAGTACAGTATGTGACAAAATCTAGAAATTACGTGCCCTGCAAGTTTTCTTGATGCAAGCAGCAAGAAATTTACTTACTTGGGTTGGATCGGTGGTTGCGATANTATATATATATATATATATATAGAGAGAGAGAGAGAGAGAGAGAGAGAGAGAGAGAAAGAGGTTGCGGGTTCTGTAGTAATTTAGAATATGTTTTGATCGTTTTCAAACCCTAGCGAACGATCGTAACCGTCGGAACGTCTGTAAAATATTTTGAGACAGTAAAATATATTGACAGATTAAAAAAAATATTGTATGCCAAATTCTGTATGCATTTCCCAGTAATAAACCCTTTGTTTAAAAAAAAANTGACAGATTAAAAAAAATATTGTATGCCAAATTCTGTATGCATTTCCCAGTAATAAACCCTTTGTTTAAAAAAAAGGGGGGGAGTACAGTATGTGACAAAATCTAGAGATTACGTGCCCTGCAAGTTTTCTTGATGCAAGCAGCAAGAAATTTACTTACTTGGGTTGGATCGGTGGTTGCGATATTTTAAATGGTTGCGGGACGCAACTCCAACTTAGAAGTTGCGGTTATTTCTGGCTGGAAGCAAAGGTCGCTGTCGTTACAACATATTGTTTTCTTAGTCGGGCGCGTCAACATCAAGCACGCGGGTAGCCGCTAATGCTTCACGCTCGTGCACCGAGGAACGGCTGGCCGGCGACAGTCTGTGTACTTGCGTTTGTGGGCGGCTGGCATTTCTTCGCATGCGCAACAAAATACAACCATCAAATTTTCACATTCAACATACAGAATCATATAGTTTTTAATGTACTTGACAACGTGTCACCCTTTCAAATATGTTTAGTGAGAGGGTATAATATAGTGTCAAGGAGNTAGTTTTTAATGTACTTGACAACGTGTCACCCTTTCAAATATGTTTAGTGAGAGGGTATAATATAGTGTCAAGGAGAAATATTGCTTTTGTGTTTTCACGTAGTTTACTACACGAAGAAATTTAACAAACGTTGTGATTTATTTTCGTTTCAATTTGTTGCACAGTGAAATTCAATGCCTCCAAGTTCTTAATATTATTGTGAATTATTCACTTCAAACTGCAAACGCAATGTAAAAACTTCTTTTTCAATTAGTCATGTTAATAACCTTATTTAGTTTCCATCAATTGTTGACAATTTTAAAGTTTACTGATGTCGGAAACGGCCAAGTTTTTTATGCATTATTCTGATTGACTAAGCCCAACAAACATTTAAATAATTTTAGAACCTGTCCAATTGTAAAAATGTTTGATGGAAACTAGAGTCATCCAACTTTTCTAGACAAACACCGCGGCGATAATGACGTTTCGGTGACATCGCAACCTTCCAACTTTATTTGACCAAACTTATTAGAAGTAGTTGGACGGAAAAATATTACAGTGCGACGGGGGCTTTGACTAACATACGTATTGGGTGAATATGCATTTATATAGCTTAAACCATCTTTACTTATACCAATGGTTAATATAAGTTGAATGAGTATTTTTTGCAGTTTAAACAAACATAGGATAGTTGGTGAGTAAGTGGTTAGTTATGACACGCGCAAGCGCCGTTAGCATGGCCGCGACTGTCCACAGACGCCTACATGGTTCGAGGCTCGTCCATGCCATGACTTGCGATCTGACCACGCGCTCGGTTAGGAGCTCACGTCATAGACAGGAGGTCCCGTTGCCTCAAACACACTCCTCATGGTCGAGGTGGTGAGGGTGTTGGGGATAGATATATCGTCGATTACAGGGCTAAAAACGGAATCAGCGGCTCGGATAATCAAGGTCGCTGAAGGGAACGGTCTCCGTCTACACACCATTCGGCCGGAGTGATTTCGTCAAATAAAACGGGAAACGTAAATCTGGACGGCAGCACAGGAGAGCGCGTACTACTCCCGAATACGAGCCCTCTTAAGTCAGCACTACGCCACCACGGTCTGTGTTCGTAATTGTTCGACGTTTGAAGCCTTCCTTACACCTCGCGCTTGTAAATTGCAATTAGGTACTGAAAACGATAAGTTGGTATAAATATCGTTGCATTCGTTTAACATGAAATTGAACGTTAGGAAGTTATAGGATATTTGCTTTACTCAGCAACTTGACGATAAAAAGAAAAGTTTTAATTTTCGGCAATAGAATACTTTCGTTCTTCATCACTAGATTCTGGTTAGATGTTGTACGCAGCAATCAAAAGGAATATACTGTAACTATATTTGAAGAAGAGAGCGTTACTCATTATTTAAGAACGCATATTTTTATTATGTCAAAGAATGGTTGTAGCATATATTTATACTTGCATTAACAAAAAAATATTTTAAATATACAAGTTTGGAAGACTACTTTGTGGCAAAAGAAGGTAGGAATGTTACAATCTGGAAATAGAAAGACCCATGACTTTATTTTATGTTGTACTAATTTTTATTTAGATTCAATGGAACACTTATGTCAAATATATACACTTGCGGTGTTTATGAGTGTATGTATCTAATATATANTTATTTAGATTCAATGGAACACTTATGTCAAATATATACACTTGCGGTGTTTATGAGTGTATGTATCTAATATATAAAATTCTCCCGTCACATTGTTAGTCACTGAACTCCTCCGAAACGGCTCGACCGATTTTTATGAAATTTTTTATGTATACTCAGTAGGTCTGACAATCGATTTATATCTATTTTTTACACCCCTAAGTAATAAGGGTGGCCACCCCCAAACAATTTTTTTTATTGTTTGAACAAAATTTTCATTTTTTATTTTGTTATGATGAGGCATCAAAAAAATACATACCCTCCTAAATTTTCACCCTTCTACCACCAACCCTTATTTTTTTATAGCGATATTAGTAATTTAATAAATTTTACCCTAGGTCGATAACTGATCAATTATCATCGATCATTTATCGATCTAGGTTA
>NQII01009182.1:7022-21917 GCA_002778355.1 Clitarchus hookeri
TCAGATCGTAGTAGTGACGTGTTTACAATTATATTTTCAATAATTAAGTGTACTTCTTAATTAACTTTATTATTGATCGCAAAGCTGTAATTGTTTGTATTTCCATTTTATTAATATTTATTAAATTATCTAATTTTATATTCCGTCATCGTCCACAGAGCTCCATGCCTCTTCCACTTATATACCACATCCTCACACACTTACAATAAGTTATAGTTATTTTTTTCTAATACTATAATCACTAGAAATACTTTTTATGGCAAAACAACGTTTGCCGGGTCAGCTAGTAATCTATAAAATACTAATAAATGACCCTTAAAGACCCTTAATGACGCACATATTGAGCCGTTAGCGAGATATCTAACAGAATATTCAACCTTCTGACATCTGCAAATACCAGTGTAGACCTCCTTTCATGAAAAAAATAACAATGAGATAAATTCGATTCCCGGCAGGGTCACTCCCAGATTTTCGCCCTTTCCTTCTTCAAAAACATTCCTTACTCAGTTCTTTTTTTTGTAAAATTAAACTCAGCTGTTTTAAACAGCCCAACTATGACATTAAACTTCAGATTGTAACATATTCTCCGTAAGGCACATTTCATTTCAATTTTGCAATAAGACAGATCCTTGCATTCGATTTTATATACCACTGAAATATTCAGTTTTTCAGAAACTAGTAAAATCAGTAGTATGTTCGGACAAAACGACGCTTTTGTTAATTTAGAAGCGCTAACTCACTGGTTGTCTTTAAACATTCCTTAGAATGAATTGTTAGCAAAGTTTGTGATGGAAATTTAGGCGGCCAAAAGCCATTTCCAAAAGAGAAGGAGAAAATATTACCGACCGTGTTTATATAAAACACCATTCACACATTTGTTGCTTAACAAGTGGTTTCAGAGATTTTCAAATGCACTGATGACAAAACTCAAAAATTCGAGCCTAATGGCTCCCTTAATAATCAGTATCTGCATCGGTGATGGGGGGTACTTGAATACGACTAAATAGCTGACATTAACATTTAATGCCATTGATTTTTTAGAACCATCCGATCATGTTTTTGCAACAGACATCCTGTTGTTTACTAATACACTGATGCTTGTGAATAACCTTGGTCACAAGAATAGATAAGAAACTGTAATTCCAGTCGAGCTGCTCAGATCTTTATACACGTGTATCCAGCCCGACGTACTGAAGAGCANTTGGGGAGGGGGAAAGACCTGCCAGCAGAATGTGCCTTTGTGGGTGACATCAGTGGAGACGCAGCAGCCGGTGATCGCACCTGGATCGTCTAGGTGGGACGCTGGTCTACTAGCCACTACACAACCGCGGCCCTGCTGCCCTGCACTTAAGGCTGGTGCTTATCAAGATAATTATTAATTGAATTCGTGGCCATAATTAACAGGTATGAGTTCCAGGCATTACAAGATTAAGATTCCGTAGTTTTTGCAGCATTCCATGTAACAAATACAAAGTTTGTGAGTTTGAGACTTAGAGATAAACTAAATGTAAACATAGACACAAAACTTAACAAGAGTAAGTGAAATAAAGGAAATTTTTCAATCATTTTCTGATATGCTCACCAAAATTTATTTTACAAAATTTTATAGACACCTACAAATAAAAAAATATTTTAAACTTTCCTTATTTTAAACAATATTTGAAAATTTATTTAATAATATTCCATAGCGTCATTAATAAAAATGTTTTGAAGTTTCTCATTGTATGTCTTTTAAATGAGAAACATTTCAATGCGGCAAGTAAATTATTATTAATTTTTTTAGGAGCCCTTAAAGCACTTAAAATTGTGGTTTTAATATCTCATTACAATAAAAAACATGTTGTCTGAATAATTTTTACTTGACTAAATAGAAGTTTTAGGTAACGGTTTTGCGTACGATTATAAAAACAAAGGTTTTTTGTTGCGCAGCAATTTTTAATGCTCGGTGAACTTACTGACTTCGAGCAAGAAAAACGTTATTCGTCTGTCTGCTATTTCGGTGTCGTCAGTTCGACGAAACGCTTAAGTATGTTAAATAATGGTAACCTTTGTTGACTAAAGGTGATACTTATTGCGCATTTCGGCTGTTGCTTTGAAATTTAATCACCAAACTCTAATATGCATTACTGCATTCGTGGAACTGTCTTGTGTATCTTTTCTGTTTAGAACTTCTTACTTTTCAAACATGACTGTTTTGTGTCGTTTAGAAGAGTTTTACTAGTGCAGATNTTGATACATAATGGCTCATAAAGTTTTCTCAAAGACTCATAATTACTCATATATTGGTGCGTTTGTAGGAAGGGGCAAATATAACAGAATATTCAACATGCCCACATCTGCAAATACGAGTGTAATCATCCTATCATGAATAAAATATTTANAATATTCAACATGCCCACATCTGCAAATACGAGTGTAATCATCCTATCATGAATAAAATATTTAACCCTTCTTGCGAAGGAAATACTAAGACATTTTTGAACAGATTTTATTTATAAATTAATTACAAACATGAGCATAAAAAAAATTAAGGCAGCTGAAAACAGGCAACTAATCACAGAAATAGGGGAAATATATTGCCAAGTTACAAACTTATGACAATATACTTGCCCCGAACATTGATATATATTTATATTTCTGTTTCGAATACCGAAGCGGAAAAAAACCGAAGTATTTTTAGTTGTATTAATGCTGAAGCGTCAGAGAAAACGTCTATGTTCCAAAACCAAAAACCTGACAATTGGAAAAACTAAAAAAAAGATAACATCTTGTCCCCTAATAAAATTATTAGTTAATTTACAGAGTACAGATTATAATATCAGAGATAAATACCGATTCAAAACTTGCCCCCAGTTCATTATGTAACAGCAGAGATACCTACGCACGTTGGTAATGTTTCGTCCCACACATGCCAGTGTTTCTGTTAGACATACAATAGAAACATTTTTGAAATGTCACAATAGAGAACTAAATCACCCATTATCGGTGTTCATTTTTGCGACAATCTTTGTGCTCCTTCATCATGCCCAGAAAGAGTTCTGATGCTTGCTAGCATACATGCGCTCTATCAATATCTCGTAATGCCACAAAGAAAAAAAATCTCGTATAATGAAAGTACATAAGGAATATATATAAAAAAAATTATATTTAAATACTCATGTTTACGAACATGAGCTTTATTACCAACGCAAAATAAAAAAAGTATCAGGCTTAAGGACAGATTACTCAAGTCAGAAAGCCTACTAATATCTACGAAATTATAAAAATTTTGACACATATGACAAAACAACCCATCGAAAATGTTACCCCAAGTCCATTTCGCAACGATGACCTCTTCCACTGAATAGAGAAAATGCAAATTTTTTTAACGTCGGTTACTCTTCGTCAGTGATCTGATTTGATAAACATTGGTATTGAGCGATTTTCTTAAAGCACATAAACATCGTGGTGGGCGGCCCACCCACCCACACCAGTACATTTATTTAATGCAAAACAATTTGATTTCAGTTGAGAAAGAGCTTAGCAGCTAAAATGGTTGAGGACGTTTAGGTCGGCGAAGGAGAATTGTCCCGAAAAAAACTGCCGAACATCGCCAAGTCCATCACGGGCGATACTGTTGGCAACGCCATCAATCACGTTTCCCACATTCGCGAAAATACAGGAGCGACCACTGCCGGGAATAGAACCTAGCTCGCCTTATAAGGAGCTGTGCGTTCTGTAACTGTGCAACTGCTGTCATGAGGTGTGAAGTGTTGAGCGTGTCCGGTCCTGTGTCGGTGCAAAATAATCATTATAGAAAGGGCGCCTGATCTCCACCGCCGCGTTTTGTAGTTCTCTGGTGTGGTGATTATCGCAGTGATCACAGAGCAGTTCGTAAATACTTATACATCGGGAATAGGGCTTACATTTATTGCTGCCGTTATTTTAAAGGAATAAATAATTATTTTATCTGTTGTGAAGGACTAAGGCGCGATTTTGAGTACTATTACTTGTGTAGGCATGAGATCGATTTCACGCTAGGACGAAAGGAATTATTAACAAACATGAGGATGTGCGTGAAGGTAATCGCCGTGGCTGAAAACCGAGTTGATGCTTATTTACATTCATATATTCATGATATGATATTGAACTCCGCTATGCCCGGCAGTACGGTTTTCATATTAGATTTCTTCATAAATATTTAAAGTGATGTTTTTATATCGAGCTTGGTATCGTCGGCAGGTATACTTCAACGGTTATTTCCGGAGTCGATACATACCAGGGTTCATGAAAGGCTTTTCTTTTTTGGGTGACATGCTCCCTCTTCAATGTCCCTGCTAATCACAATCGAAGCGATGCTAATTTGGGGGCATGCACGCAGGACTAAATTTAACGTGAATAAATTGTGCCTGCAACTCTCAACAATTACTATCCACAAGTTGTAGAAGATGAATTAGGACACTAAAGTGAGATATTAGGNGATGAATTAGGACACTAAAGTGAGATATGAGGTTTGCAGTTTGATTAGCTACACGGGTTTTGTAATATTTTTAATGATTTATATAAGTGCATTTCTGTCTCTGAGACTTGTTCACTCGCAGCAATAATACATAATTAAGCTATTCTTTATGGAGAAGCATAGTGAAGCGATATGAGCTCGAGATACAATACCATAGATAATAAAAAAATGTCTTTCTACTTATAAAGATAAGACAGTTTTCGAAAAATGTTGCTATGTTTAGAAACACGGATGTGTTTTATTGTTTATACATANACTTATAAAGATAAGACAGTTTTCGAAAAATGTTGCTATGTTTAGAAACACGGATGTGTTTTATTGTTTATACATATAATTGTCTGAAAAAAAGAAGTCGCATTAAAGAATTGATAGCATAAAAACAGGCAACTATGGAAATAAGCAAAGTTTAAAACGAAATCGTCTGAAACCAAAATATTGAATAGTGTTGACGTTAGCGAATAATCATTTTAATATTTATTCTTCTCCCCAAAATAGGTAGGGATATTTGTAATTACGCTTCCCACTAATGAACAATAGACTCGACACCTACTGNATTCTTCTCCCCAAAATAGGTAGGGATATTTGTAATTACGCTTCCCACTAATGAACAATAGACTCGACACCTACTGAGAACTGTCCATTCCTCCATAGACCTGAAGTACGAGACCAACCGAGAGACACTACACATTTTGAAACTAGTATATGNAGAACTGTCCATTCCTCCATAGACCTGAAGTACGAGACCAACCGAGAGACACTACACATTTTGAAACTAGTATATGCAACGTGTTTCTAAAACATGGGTACACATTTCGCCAGAGTGTTTCTGAGTAAAATATAAGACTAACAAAAGTACCAAATTTCTGGTGAAGNAACATGGGTACACATTTCGCCAGAGTGTTTCTGAGTAAAATATAAGACTAACAAAAGTACCAAATTTCTGGTGAACCGATTATTATAAATTCTCATATAAATAACCATACCCTGTTTTGTGGTTTCCCTACCTGGTATTCAACATATCTTCGGTTTTGAATGTTCAACATGAATTATCTCACAAATGGTTCACTTGAGTTTATTCCGACAAGACGACGTTTTTGGTAATTAAGACGTGCTTACTCACAGGATGTCTTTAAAAATGGCGTAGAACCATTTGTTAACGAAGTTTGATGGAAAATTAGGTGGCCAACAGCCATTTCCAATAGGAAGGGGAAACATTTTATCAACCACGTTTATATAATACGCTATTCACAGATTTGTTGCTTCACAAGTCTTTTCTGATAATTAGGCTTAAGGCTGGTGCTCACCGAAATAATTATTATTTTATATTCTTGGGCATAACTTACAGGTACTAGTTCCTGTCATTACAAATATTAGATTCCGTAGTTTTTTCACAATTCCATGTCACAATTACGAAGTTAGTGATTTTGAGACCTACAGATCAAACAAACTTAAATATAGACACAAAACTAAACAAGAGTAATTTACATAGAGGCAATATTTTTTTTCATTTTAAGATATGCTGAGCGAAATTTATTTTACAACTACTTATAGTCAGTTAGAGATAAAAAAAGATTATAAACTTTCTTTATTTTGAACGATATTTGAAAATGCACAAATATTCCTAACAGTGATTAAACAGATTTTTTAAAGTTCCATACAGTATGATTTTAAATAAAAATTATTTCGATACGGCAAATTATTTAACTTTATTTTTTACGAGTCCTAAAAGCACTAAAATTATGATTTTGACATATTTTTTGTAAAAAAATATGTTGTCTGAATAATTGTTACCTGATGAAATAGTACTTTTAAGTAACAGTATTGCGTACGAATATAAAAACCAAAGGTTTTTTGTTGTCCAGCATTTTTTAATGCACGGCGAACTTACTCACCTCGAGCAAGAAAACCGTTATTTGTCTATCTCCTATTTCGGTGACGAATCTCCAAGGAAACGATAAAGTATGTTTAATAAATGTAACCTTTGTTGGCTAAAGGTGATAGCTTATTGTGTATTTCAGCTGTTGCTTTGAAATTTTATTACCAAACTCTTATATGCCTAACTGCAACTGTTGAACTATCGTGTGTGACTTTTCTGTTTAGAATTTCTGACTTATCAAACATGAACTTTTTTTTGATTTTGAAGAGTTTTAAAAGTGCAGATTGAATTATATGCAATATACTTAATCATTAACTTGACGATACTCCCCATCTGTGGTGCACAGAATGGTTCGTAGGGTCTGCAGTTAAGTTTAACTGGCACAGAATATAGGTGCCTTGAAGGTTGACGGTATATAACCCAATACTTCATTACATCTTGGTTTTGAACAGGTTTATTTAACTGGAATTTACTCATACATTCCCAGCACTATTGCGGGACTTCATAAATACTTGCCTGGCACCTTGAGCCGAGAATTTACTCATAATTCAACGCCGTGCGAGTTCAGTTCAGCAGGGCTTGTTATACTGTTCTGGCTACGTTTCCGATGCTTTTGGGGCATTAGGTGACCGGACAGGTCCCTGAGTTACGACGTGGTTTCTTATATACACATTTTATGTGGTTGTTGTTCCAGTAGTTGAGATCTGGTGAGTTGGATGGCCAGGATAAGTTCAAGCACTTGATGAGGTCTGGTGATCTGGAAGGCCCTGTTAAAGGCCCCCTGTGGTTGGCTTGTTGCACACAGCTGGCTTACTCTCTACATGGCGCTTCTCGTTGAAGCTCACCACTCGCCCCCGTTCTTGACGAAGGTACTAACTGACTGCTTCCTACCTTATCACGTCCTGGCAGGGACCCTGTGTGGCCCCCCACCCATCCTTCTCAGCCACGTGCTGCACTGGATTATCCCACTATCTCGACATGGCCCTTCTCGTTAAAGTTCACCACTCAACTCCGTCTTCTCGGTGCGTTGTAACTGACTGACTGGTGACTGGTGACTGGTGACTGGTAACTGACTGACTGACTCGCGTACCGGGGTGGTGATACTACTCCTCCGACGTGACTCTGGTAACTGTCTCTGATTCTGCCCTGCGTCCCGCGTCTACCGTCTAGCTTCCCGATTTGTCTGACCCCTTAATGTCACGATGGCCACCATTCCTGCGCACCCTGGGGTGTGTGTACTGAACTCCGCGCCATGTGCTGCTCGTTGCATCGACTGACTGACGTGGCCGGTTTCCGAACTTCCCAGCCTTCTCTGTTGTGATTACGACTGACCTCTCTGTGTGGCTATGATGAACTTACCTGAACTAAGCCCCTCTTCTCTCATATATTCCCTTATTTCCTTTTTCGACTCCCTCCCTAAGTTCCTAAACGTGACTCACTTGTTGGAGAAGGGGGGAGGGTGGATGCGCATTGTAATGAACACTGCTTACACTTGTCATGGTTCCAGAAGGTTTGAATGGGGGGGGAAGGTGGTGGCCTCCACCCTAAAACTAACCAGTTAGCTTATTCATACCGCAGCGCACGTCCACATTGTCCTGAGATTAGCTAAGGGGAGTCGGGGTGGAATGAGTGCTCGTGGCACCCCTTTCAGCTTGTCAGCTGTTTCTTGGTGTGTGTTTTCAACTTCACGCGGCATACGCCTCACTATCTCGTTATATCTCGGCGTTTTATAAATTCACGGGGCTTGCTAGGGGATAGAGGAGGAGGGTGGGAGGAGGCCTATGTGGCAGCAACCCCATGTCATGTCCTGCACGCGCTTCTACATCTCGGCTTGTCCTCGGTTTGGGTGAACGTGTGACGCGTTTCGTCCGGTGATGCCCTACACGGTTTAAGCTAGCATGATGAGGGGAGGAGGATTAGTGACAGAGCCACTCTACTTCCTGTTACATCACGCGTCGGTATAAACGAAGGAAATATTAAATAAGTATTCCATGATATATAATGCTCCATGACTACAATATTACGCTGTATATATTAACGATAGTGTTAGCTAAAAATTATGTTAAATATCATATTTTAAGTTATATTTATGATACTCATAACAAACGTACCTTTTCCAAATTCTGTTCACTCTCTCTGGATTTAGCTTCAAACTTCACTTGCATTTCATTCAACTACAAAAATATACAACAAAAAACCACACAAATAATTTTTTTGAAAATATACCTTTTAAATTTATTTTATATTTTCATACTTTGTTATTAAACACATGAACAGAAACTTTCAAATACGTTTAAAAACATGGGTTTTATTTCTGCCTCTTTAAAAAAAAACCAAAATAAAATTCAAGGTAAAATAGCAAAGACTTATTCTTTTGGTTATATATTTGGTGATTTAAATAACAAAGGATCTGAATTTGGGTCTCAGGTAACGTATGGTCAGGAATTTTGCTACACAAATTTAGTTCAGTACACGATAACCAGTTTAAAAAGCAGACTAAGGGAATTAGAAGAAAGATACAAATGAAGATATTTAAGTGGAATAGACAGTGCCGAAAAGAGATACATTAGTATTAGTATATTCTACTTCATTTTCTCATGTGTTGAAGTCTAGTTCTCTGTTACTAGCACTTGTGTAGCGGATGTTACCGACCGGAACTCATGAGGAGTACAGCATCATGGTCTAACATTTCTTTGCAGAATATATTTTCACTCGGTGGTCACCTCTGTTGAAACAAAGTGAATCTCATTTCAGAACGAGCCAAAAAGCAGATGAGAATACAGCTGGAGTAATTATTTACAGTTTACATGAATCAGGAAATGCAGAAAAACACAGTTTCTTAGGATGACACAACATATTTCTGACAAATGAAAAAATAATTTTTAAATTTTTTATCGACAAGGTTGAAATAAGAAATTTATGTATNTGTGTGATATGCGATATTTATGTGGATAATTAATTAATATTCACAAATAGAATTTTGAACCGTTGTCAATTGAAGTGTTAAGAATTTAGCCGGAGCCGTAGAAACAAAATGATACTTCATACCTTAAGTTTGACAGTTACATAATATTGAAAAGGAAATTAAGGGAATAAAGGAATACAATCTAAATAATTGGTGTAAAATGTAAGACAAAAAAATTTGTTTTGTACATTTATAAGAAAAATTTTTGGAGACCCACTAACCAGAAAATTCTTTTTTGAAGCTATAAACAGTTTTCTTGTAAAATGTTTAAAACCTATATTTGTAATATTACAAATTCTAGCCTTGTATTACCTGTAATTTACATTATTGACCACTGCACATAATTTTATTTGTTTTCTGGTAGAAAGTAAATGTAATAAATTATTAACCGCAAATAATAAAAAAAAATTCAAAATAGTATTCATAAAAATAAAACTTTGCCAGCACACTGACTATAACACACACACCCCTTATCTAATCAATCCACAACCTTAACCACAAATCCAACTTAACTTGCATCTGTAGGATTTATTTATTTATTAAATATACCAGTAAGAATGTTCAAAATGTTAACCAGAACAAAACCGTTTCTATCGCAGTTATGCATCTCTATTTATACCTACTTCTTAAAATATGGAAAACATTTGATTTAGAAGAATACATTTTGTTACGACTACTTCACAAGAAGCGAAGCCGGGTTGGATAGGAATGCGGCCAACTACTATTATTAAAACTATTTAAAAAACTACTGCGAATGTAATGCAACAACCGAGAATGCAGGAATCTGCATTAGTACATAGTATGTCTGGGTCTGGCTGACACAGTCGGATTGAGGCAATTTCATCACCACCTAACTGCAGTAACCCCGCCCAGGGAACAAGGGAGAGCCAATAGGAATCAAAGATATCGGAGAAGGTGGGTGTAACGGAAAAGTGTGGTGGAGACGGCGGCTAAGGGCCGGGGTGTCAGTCGGCGTCGGTCCTCCCTGAACTGCGTCTCCGAGCGGCGATTGGTGGTAAGTGTCTTACACTAGGGTGAGAGAGCGAGCCCGGAGCCCCTTATATCCTTGTACTTCCATAACAGATAGTCCTTTACATATACCTAGATCCCTAGTCCCGACAACCATATCACGCTGTAATTATGGCTAGTTGAATAATAAATGTTCCTCCTTAATTAGTTTGTTGCACTAAATAAATTATTCTCCGACTTCCTTTCATGAACTGCATGAACTATATTTCCTTAAGTAATTTTAACAATTTACTGTATTTAATATTAAGAGTTCCGTGTAGCTAGAAAACATTAACAGTTAATAAGTAATACGATCAGGAATGGTTTAATTGTCGTTTGATTGGCACTATTTCAGTTATTTGGACGTTGTACTTTATTTAATTTCATAAAATATTTATTTTTGCATGCAACTTTACTGTACATCAACAATAGCTTTCACACAAACACCTCTATACGGTTTTACGTTGTTGAGTGTCCGCCGTTATGCTGAAGCTCGTGAATAAGGGTCAATATTCTACACACATTTCTTGACGTCTACTACTTCTTGATGTCTCTACTACAAGCACAGCCCTTGTAGTTTACAAACGATCAGTTTTACAAGAGAAAAAGTTGTATTGTTACAAGCATTTGTAAAAATTATAAACCCAGTAAAAGTTACAAAAATGACATACAGTATACAACAGATTGTATCACACAATTTGTATTTTATATACCTTCTCTCTATGCCACTGCGGCGGTTAAAGAAAATTGTAGGATAGATACATATTAAGAGCGCCAATAATGACTTTAGGTCCCCGCCATATTAGACGTACCCATTTTTGCTGTATGTTTACTTTACATTAGTTTAACGATTTAATCGGCACGGTACAGCATATAGCTTCTTTAAGGTTTATCGTATTATAACATTTATATTTCCGATATTGAGTTTCTTAATTTAAAACTGTCCGGAAGACGTTATTTTTCTTTGCCTACAATCCCATATGTTACGGAAACACAGAAATAGCGACGTTAGAAACTGTACGAAGCCGTGCGCAATATCCTGTTGATCTGTAAACCTAATAAAAACTTTGTAACGCAGATAGCTGTGAAAATTCCCTTTATCCGAGATGATGGCATCTTTTCCGCCATAAATTATGATAGTCACGTTTTCAGGACACCCATTCTGTTAACTTTTCGGGAAATGAATCATAAATTTATCTTAAAGAAGTGTTTCCGCCCTCAGATGTTTAACATACCTTATCCACGTTGCGCTCGTTTTCCGAAGTCTTATCGTCCAGTAGTCTTTGTAGGTCGCCAACCTGCAAATGTTAAACAGGAAGTACAATTTAACCTTTATGTTATAAGTTGCATTTTGACATTGGTTAAAAGGAATTATATTTATATTTAAACATTCATATGTTTCGTTTTAACCGGTTGAAAGCTATTTAAAGTGGCCAAAACTATTTTTGTACATATTAATATCGCCTTTGGTTCACAGATAGCCGAGGGAATTTTAACGCCATTTAATTCTTCACAGCTGCACAGTTGTATTGATCAAATAGTTTAGCCTGACTGTTTATCCTCAATAGTAAATGCAGCAAATACTGCCCACCATAACATATAATATTTCTGTTTGAATAAACATAAAGTTATTAATAGTTACAAACCTTCATTTGGTCTGAACATAAATTTAAATAAACCTTGAATCTAATATAGTACGAACCATACAGTAAACATGGGGAAATGGAACAGTGCCAAGACTTATTTTGCTATTAAGACATGGCGTTTAAAAATAATGTGCTTACGAATTACAATTGCAAACTGTTCAACTCATAATAGTTCAATAATTTTTTCATTTGTGGAAAATTTGTTATGCTTATAAAAACATTATAATTAATAAGTCCCACTTTCAAAGTTTATTTATAAAATACATGTATTGCATTGCTTTTTTTTCTTTTTTAGCATATATAAAGTAAAATGTCAAAGTAAAAGAGAAACTTCCTGAGTGTCATATATTTATAATTATATTGCTCAATATATGTATTATAATAGAAAATAAGTCATAAGTAAACGGCAACCTCGTTATAGATTGAGGAACACGTAATGTCTAGTTAACATTATTCTTGAAGTTCTGTTCAAATTCGTTGGTTTCTCTTTACTGATTAGCTCGAAGGTCGTGAATGTACAATTGTTTTAAAGCAGGGCGAAGATTTTTGAAATTCAAAAACAAAATTTTTCAATTGCAATATTAACTATGTGCTATCACTTTAAAAAAACTAAAATATATTTATGTCTTCATTAATTAACAGATGTACGCCGAAACGTTATTCATATATCGTGAGAAATATAGGTATTGAAAAAGTGTGAGGAGCAATGTTTCTATGTTTTCCCATGAGGTGAACTCATTTCCAGTGGATTTAGTGCACCAAAATTCATATCTACATCACTCTACAAAGACAAACACATATCGGGTTTTAAGAAAAAGGAAATCATTTTTAAAACTACGTATTAAATAACTTTTTTTCTTAAAATATATGCCTACAGAAAAATGTCAGAAGAAATATGAAAACGAAAGTAGGAAATAAAGGTGGAATATTAAAATCATTTTTCCGTGCGTAGTTCATGTGTGTAATGCAGTAAATTATGGTTGGACCTGTCGTATGTTTTTTTTGTGGAATAGACGATTGTTATTATGGAGGCGCATGCTTCTCATGACAAATTAACAACTACAGTAATGTCACAGAACAAGCTAACCTTCCTGCATTCTTTACAAATGTAAATATCTGATATTTAGGATTTGTAAATACTTATATATATATATATATATCTATTAAACTTATTTGCACTTGCATGTAAACAGGTTATGAAAAACTACAACACATTCATTTGGACATATTGTAGTTATTTATTATTTAAAATATTTGCATGCACAGTGGTGAAACATATATAACATACCTTAAAAGTAATTTGGCAATAAATTAAAGTTTGATAAAATATACAACAAACGGAAACAGTTGCAGTGGTTTCAAAGAACAAATAGTTTTAATGTCTTCTGATACATGCTTAATGATACATAATGTGTGTATGGTTATAAGTTTATGACAGACGTCTCGGAATGTGTAGAATTTAGCAGGCAATTTAAAGTAGCGCGTGGATGAGAGTTGCGCAGTGGCTAAATGTGTTCTCTGTGGACACACCGTTAGTAGAATGGCCCAGCTGTAAACACACTTGTTGTTTTGTATGTTTACAGGGATTATAGAGAAAATTAATCTTACTTTGCACAACAAGAGGTCTACAGTCAAATGTTACCGCACCATGCCAATGGACCAACAGTTATATTTGTTCCGCAGCAATTTCCATGTAAGACGACGCGATCGGTTGTGATTTGAGACATATGTGTTACACAACCTCCTTGCACCTATTACTGCCAAGTGGTGATCCTGAAAGGCAAGATGTCCTACCTTCACAGGGACAGAAAACGCTGTACTGCTTATGGAATAAAGAGTTTTATAATTATATAGAACAAAACTTTACATTAATTAATTCAGAGGTCTGGCTCTGGCTAATTACAAGAATTAAAATGAGCTATTTAATTATTTTAATTATTTTATGCAATGCCTTCAAGTACCCTTAAAACATCAAATTTGTGACCAAGATATTGATTTTCGCTATGCAAATACCTTTAGTCCCTTGTTAGTGATGTTTTATTATATATACTAATTTTCTGTACTCAGTAAATCGCAATGTATAAAGCAAACCCATGTAGTAAATTTATAAAATATATTACCCAAAGAATGCTAATATATTAAGTCAGCTGCCTCTTGATTATAAAGTGGAAATGAGAATGCTGGTAAAGAGAGCCAAATAAGGTGTAAATAAACTGGTGTTTCATATTCTTGTTGTCTTATTGTACCTAGTCGCAGGGGGAGGATTATACGTTCACTCAGGTGGGAGGAAGGTGGCTGGACACTTGAGGTGGTGTGGTAGTACTATGCTATAGTAGCCTAGTCCGGTCCCGCACCGACTTCCAGAAAGGGCGTGTGATGCGCCTCTTATTGCCTCTCAACACCCATGGCGACCCAAGGCTCTCGTGCCGCCCCCGTTTAAACAGATTGGTCTCTGTCGCCCATGCCCTATGGGATACCAGCTTCCTAGTGGCTGGATAGGGGTATCGGCTTGGATGACTTGGGCCAATAGTTAGAACCTAGGCCCGACCGCTCGGTCGGGTGTTGAAACACTTGGTATTCAATCCATTGGGGCCCAAGACAGGAATTTCCTGGTGAAGAAATTCTATGTATGGTAATGGTCGTATCCGATGACAGCCTTTTGATCACTCTGCGGTAGGCTTTGGTGAGTCCGGTGGCTTTGATGACAAAAGGGCGTTCCTGTTGGGACTTCACGTTCTCCAGTAAATGATGAAGAAAACCCTTCAGAGCCGACCGCACCACCCTTCCGGGGTGATTCGGCGTGGCGGTCGGATACAGGAAACTCATGGGTGCCATGGAAATTAAGTGCGATCACGGGACGATCAGGTGAGCCCCATCAGTGGTTCTCACTGGTGTACTGATC